>JBCAUA010185574.1:0-21494 GCA_038406235.1 Peronia verruculata | reverse complement strand
CGCCTAAGAACCCGTCCGCCTAAGAACCCGCTTTTTTTGTCTCCCAACGACCGGGTTCTTAGGCGGAGACCACTGTATAGTAAATTCAGCTTTTTACCTACATTCTGTGAAAACTGGTTATATTGGATCTATTTTTAGAGATTGTTTGTACTGTTTTTAGTGTAACAGTAACATTCGCAGTGTTAGAAATGAATGCCATGGAACTTATTTCCATGTTCTATTGAGAGTGGGCATCTTATAGAGCTCACCATTTTGAAGAAGAAAAAAAATAACATGACATAACTATAGCTTTTGCACCTAAATAAATTGTATAAACAAGGTCTCATGCTTTATGATATTGCAGATTAGTCAAAACTAGGAGGAGGGTGCAGTTTCTGATTCTATTTTGTTGAGCTTGCTTGCTTATGTTACCTAATATCAGATTAGCTACATATTTGAGTTATGTTTAAATGATAACAATAGTCTTATGTTGTAGTGAACTTATTTTCTCTTGCTTTTCCTCATTGGCAGTTTTAGGCTGTGAAGAGATGGATTACAGAACAGTGCATATATCTATGATAAGATAGAAAAATGTATTTTGTTTTTTGTTTGCCAGCACATCTTGGGCCATGAACGTCATGCTCAGACACTTATGCTAAAGATTGTGGATTTTTACAATGCTGAGAGACTTTACTTAATGCGATGTCTTCGACACATCCTACACTGCTGGTTGGAAGGGGAACATGTCTTCAAGGTTGACTGTCACAGTTATTTTTTTTTTTCTTCCTCTGATTTATCTGCAGATCAGCCCATAGTATGTCAAGTTCCCCTCTGGTATCAGACACCAAGCTCTTTATTGCACTACATTTTCTGATACCAAAAGAGCCATTCTACTCAATATATACTCCCAATACATATATTTGAAACTGATTCTCACCGATTACAAATTAGATATGTATGGATGGCCAAGATGGCTCCAATCACTGAGTGTTTTTTTTTTAATTCAGGAAATTATTTTGTGAAAAAAATATGACTGTTTTTCTCAATTACATGTAATTGAGGTATCATTTCTAACAAAATGTAATCTCTAAAATTGATAAATTACTTGGTTCAGTTTTTTGATAATTGTTGGAGCACCAGGATCAATTGAGTTCTCTGTAAACAGAATTAAGATATTTCTATTTAACTTCAGTTTTTATTTCTCTCTCTTTTTTTTTTTTTTTTAATCTCTACCACCACAGGATATCTTTGCCAAGTTTCTGGAACAGTTGCTGGAAAAAAATTTACTTGGTCGAAAGGTCAGTCTATTCAAAATGTATTCCTGTTTGGTACAATGATAGTGCCAATATGAGAACAAATTCATTGTGAAAACATGTTAAATCATGTAGAAATTTTGTAATTATGAAACCTCTTCATCTGTCAGATAAGATTTTAAGCGTCATATGATTTTTTGACCAGCCTTTAGTTTGAGGAAAAAGTGACTAGAACAATTTAAGTGAATGAAAGTATTTGATGATATTTTGTTAGAGCAAATTATTGCAAACGTATCGTTCATTTTGTTAAGCATTGAGGGAACTGATTTTTTTTTTCTTTGGTGGTTCTAGATCTCGGCTGCAAAAAATATCTTATTACACAAGTACACCTAATCTGAACTTATACCTAATATAGGCCCAAAATATAATTAAATTTTCTTACAAACCATTGAAGGGAAGAATTTTTTTAAATCCTCATCAATGCTATCGCAAAAAATGATAAATGGTACAATATTTGAAACAACCAATATCACAGCTTAAAAGTAGGCTTTATTGGCAGTCGTTTATACTTTGAGGTTGTAGAAATCATTGAGTTTTGAACCTTATGAAGAAAGGGGAAAGAAAGAAGCTTTTCCATTTCCTGTTGAAAGTGGTGGAGAGCAGTGTTACAGTGACTCTTATTGTTGAATGGCTACACACCATGGGTTAATATGAAATTTGCCAGGAATGGAAAATCTTTTGTATTATTGCTATTTCGGAATAGCCAATAAATAAGGTGATTTGGAGCAGGGAATACAGTGGTAAATCTGCTCTTTTATGTTTTCACGTAATTTGGTATCTATGAATTGATCATTACTAGGCCTAGCTCTGGATTTATACACTGTGGTCTGTTTCAGATATTACGTTGACAGACATTCACCGTTTTCTGTGCAAAGTTGAAGAGAGCCTATGTCTTCTCAATTTTGCCTCTCAAGAATTAATGACTAGTGTGACTGGTTTGGTTGACCAAATGCCTGTATGTGTATACTATGAAATGGTTTGAGTTTAAAATGACTAAGGCTAGCCTCTGATACCCTGTGGGTCCAGGCTTGTTAATTACTGAAGAGTAGTGGTCCTGCACATACATGAGTATGGTATACCGTACACTCTTATACTATATGTCATGCCCTTGATTGGGACCATGAGCCACAAGTTAGGCGGAATGAGGAGGATGGATGCATGAGTATTACATGCATGCACCACAGGCCAATTTTGACAGGCTAAGTTCTGTCTTTTCTGTTGTATCATAAGGTGGGACAGTATGTATGGCTCTTATTGGCAACTTCTTCGTCTGAGGAGTTTCATAGATCTACCCTAGTTTGGTCTTGGTTTCAGCCAGTACTACAGGAAAATACAAGTGGGGAAGCAAATACTTTTGTCACTAAGGGTAGATTTCATATTGTATCATAATTTTATGTTGTATTAGGCTTGACAAACTGTGTAGCAAAACGACTGTTTGGAAAGAATATTCGTAATAACAAAATTTTTATATTTGAGCATTTTGTATTAAATGTTTCACGATGTATACGGTATGTTCTCAGTTAAATAAACTCACTGCTACCTGTGTCATGGAAATAGCAATTTTTGTCAAAGAAAGCCATGGAAAGTTTTAGGCCTGCATTTTCAAGCAAATGTGTAAACTGAAAACTGATGATCAAGTAAATGTTATTATCCACTTGCAGTTACTGAGCCAGTTTGATGAGGTGTGCAGTGCTCCACTTCCCACCAAGGACACCCATGGCCCGTTAATGGTAAGTGCTCTGTTGATTAGAAAACATCCTGTGGGCATCAGAGCTTTTCTTTTGTGTTATTGTTTCAGTCATAACAACAAAAACTTAGCTATGAAATTTAGTTGTGTACACTAGTATTATTGTTCATTCACATTGTTACTAGGAAAAAGGATATTAAGTAGATTTTATTAGGAAATGTCATTGCTTACTTTATCGTTGTTTTGTTAAACAAAATGCATGGAACTTTTTCTACTAGTCAAGCTAGATGAAACAAGCTCAAAGTAATCAAGAACTCAAGACAGTTCATGAATTTGATCATTTCCAACCTGACACAATTGTCAAGGCAAAAATAGATGTTCTTGTTCCCAGAGCTGTTCTTTCCATAAAAGAAATAAAGAAGTGTGAACATGGAAGATCCAAATTGTCACTTTATTCCTAGCAGGAGTCTTGAGATCAAATTGTTGTCTGTTCTTGTGCCTCACACCAACAATGTCAAGCAAGATTAGCACTGTTTGAGATCCAGATTATTTCCCAAAAGAGGAACTTTGACCTTTGTAAACTTCCATTATAAACTACTAAGTGGTCTCGCATGAGCTGATTTCCTTAAAAAATATTATTGTAAATATGCCGGTGATGTTTTTGCTCTGTGCCCCAGAATCGAGCACAGGTGGTGGTATGGGCCTTGCAGAATCTAAAAGAGCAGATAGAGCTGCTGGAATTGTTGATGTTATACTACAAAGACATTAAGATGGATCTCAATACACTGCTGGAGTTGTGTGCCAAATTCAGGGTAAGGCAATGTATGGAAATCTTTTAAAAGAATAAAGCAGTAAATGTCATTCTGAGGAATAAAATCTAGTTTATTGTGTAAGTGCTTCCACTTTAGTGGATGACAAGGGCACGCCTTTTTAGCTGACATGGTCTTATTTATATCAGTCTAATATTTGCCCTAAGTTGAAGAATGGTATAATATTATTTTCTGGATGAAATTTTATCCCCATGGAGTGTGTAACTTCAGATACTCCAGGTATTTGAATTCTAGATTTCATTTTTTTTTTTTTTTTTCTGGAATGAGAACCTCTTGTATGTAATGTGAGTAAGCTGAAAATTGAAACCCCTTTGTAGTAACCTAGTGTTCAAAAATCAAGAAAATTTAAATACCTGGTGAAAATGTAATGGAGATTTATGGTATTGGTGTTTGGAGACTGTCAGATCACACTGTGAATTTAGTTTTTAAACGTGATTTTGATATGTCAAATGATGCTTGACAAGTTTTGGAACCAGATTTTGGCAGACATGACAAAAGAAAAGTAATGAATCAGAGATAGTTTGTGTAGTGAAACTGTCATGGCACCAATTACAAGGATAACATATGAGATGCGATACGACAAAAGCAGGCTCTCGTCAAACTGAGACGACTGCAAAAATCACGTCATTTTCAACAGTGAATGAATTTTTAACGCATTTTTTTTTTTCCTTCACCAAACCCTTCTATATCAATCTGAAAATGCATTTCAGTGTTCAGTGCACTGAAAAAGATAAAGTAAAGGGGGAGGAATAGTAGTCTGTCACATATACTCAGAAAAAACATCTTTTTACTTTTTTCCCCACATTTTCAGTGCTAAACTTGTACTTTTACACTGTTTAAAATTTAAGCAATTAATGCTGTATAACAACTGTTTTTTTTTTCATCCAGTTTGATAGTTTACATTAACATATAGTAACTTTCTGATTTCTTCTTCTATCGTTAAGTACTCTTTCTCTAAATATTGTATTTTCTCATCCAATGCTAATTCACTGTTCTCAGTTACATAATCATCGTTTGTAAAACAGATTTGTATGTACTAACATACACTAATAATATTTAAATTCTATTTTGGCTATGGTCATAGTAAGAGACCTTTCCTTCAGAACAATGTATGGTTCCTGTAAATTTTACCTAAAGATATAGGCAATACAAAATGAAACAGGAGACGGTGAAATCAGGTACTCGTCAGATTTTGAGCATATAGCATTATTTATATATGAATGTAAAGATTATTCTCATTTTCCTTTCTGTGTATGAAAAAAATTTTTGTTTTACCTTAAGTAGAAGTTGAGATATTGGCAATTGAAGACGCCTTGTATGGCTTATTGCAGTAGCTGAATTTAATGAGAAAATGGCCTATCATTTTTATAAATCGTTATTAAAACTTACTAGCCCTTGGCACTAAATCACACTTTTGGGGCTTTTACTCAACCTTTTTCAGCAGTTTGACTCTGACATGTATTTTTAGGTTGAAGTACAAGAGATCTGTGAAGAAAAAAAAAAAATTGCATTAAAAATGCATTCACGATTCACAGTTGAAAAATGCATGATTTCTGTGGTAGCTTCAGTTTGACGAGAATCTGATTTCATTGTGTCACATTTCAAATGATTATGTGTGTGTTCGTGTTTCTTTTTTTCTGTTTTTTTTGTCTGTTATAAATGATTGATTCATAATGATGGTGGTGAAATTAAAAGCAGTAGAGAAAATTGTGAGTGTCTCCAGGAACTTTTTGGAAATCTACAATCACTGTTGGCCTTCTGACTTCTTCACAGAGACACAGCTTTGGATGGGGTCAGTGTTACAAGCACTTAGTTGATGCTCAGATGGAGAAACTTGTGCAAAGAATTGGGTAAGTGGGATTTATATTTTTCCTCTCAGGTTTGGTTCACCATTTTTCATCATTGCCATCAGAGTTTACATCTGAGTCTTTACAGTCATTTTACGCGGAACACTATCAAGACTTTTAGTTATTCCTCTAAGGGGGAAAAATATCAACAACCATAGAATGAAATAGAATGATAATTAACTAATTAATTAATTAATTGATTTTTTAATGATTTAAAAAAATATATATAATTATAAATGTGGAGCTCTGCAGAATTTCTGATAAGATAAAGCTGGTATACTTCTAATGAAGAAGTTCTTACTAAGGGGAATGGCTATAAAGGATGAGCAGTTATGATATGAGCAATAAAAGGAAAAGAAAACAATAAAAGGAAAAGAATTACTTAAAATCTTGATCTGAATTTTGAGCACTTTTTTGTTTGCCAGTATCATAGCATCACAAGAAAGTCCTATGTTTTGACCTGATATTGAGAAAAAAAAAAAAAGAAGTGATTCTTGGTGGTGATGCCTGTTTTTAGCAGTGCAGTGCTGTATGTCACTGTATGAAGTTTGTGAAGATTTGTTTGTAAGGAACTGCTTTTTATCTTTACATTTCAGACACTTAGAAGTGTTGATCCTCCTGGATGGCCTGGACATCATATCAGCAGTAACTGCAAGACAAAGTAACATGTGAGGGATCTTGTCATAGATAGCTCTGGCAAAGAAATATTGAACTGTTTCACTTTGATTTACAAATCATTTATTTACATTTTCTTTAGGGCTCACTTGCTCATAGGTAGTTAGGAGTAGTGTAATTTGTGTCAGGGAGCCATTCATGTATGTTGAGAGTAGTACTGAGTTTTGCCCCATTTTTTTCTTCTTTTTTTTTTTTTTTTTAAATATTTGTAGTAAAGATACTTTAGTTTTACATTTTTCTGCAAGAATGTGGCATAGAAAACAGACTGGTGTTCCTGATAAATTAATGATATGAACATCCACGAAAAGTTTTCCAAAGAGCAGCTATTTTATATTGCAAGAATACCAGATAACATAAGTTTAAAATGCATATTGTGTTGCCAACAAACACACAACTAAAAATTGATTTCTCTTTTGTCACTATTCAGAGATACTCACACACACATTCCCTTATGGAAAAAAGAAGTCAAGATTTATTATGTGGCAATTTTGTGATAGAAAAGTATTTTTTAGAGAAGTTTTATCATGAATTGAAGCTGTTGTTTCTGCCCCTCACCAAAAAAAATTAAATATCTTTCAGTACTTCCAGCTTGTCGGATCATTTCATTCTTGGAGATGCACAGAACATTGAGGTAGTGAAATTTTATTTCTTTTTTATAATTTTATTGGAACTGGCATCAATTATTTATTGTCATTATTTTAGAAAAGTGCATTCAATCATTGTTGCCTTGTCAAGTCAGAGGTTGAGTTAAAGGACACCAGCTGAATCTGTCACCTTGAGACAAACTGACCTCTTTAACTTTCTGACAGTCTCACTGCAGTGTATCATGTGTCATCGGAATGGTTGCTTTGATTGTTTTAATTAATCACTTCACAGCTAGCAACAGTACAATGAACATCTAAACATCTTGTGTGTGGGAAAATGTATGTGATGCACCCACAGTCAGCCCATCATTAACCATCCTCTTTTCTCCTGTGATCTGTTGTTCTGACCACTGCCCAGTATTTGACATCGATATCCAAAATACTTTGATAAATGCTGCAAGCCAGTAATTGGCAGAAGACCAAGCAACAAGGGTTCCAAATTGGGGGTATAAACCAAATCGGGAGTGTAGCCTGCTTGTTCATGTAACAATTAGTAACATTGAGTTGCAGTGGATACTTGCGATCGCCTGTGGGAATGTAGAGGATGTGTGCCGGTTGGCTCACCCACAGTGGACAGGACTCAGTATAAGCAGGGGTTAGTAGATGTATGAAGACCAATGGTATTGCTGGTGCTTAGCACAGGACCACAAAATTGGCATAGCAGTGAAGCTATCAGTTCGTTCAGTCTCACTTGCTGAAGTTGCTCAGTTCACTGTTACTCCCTGCTGGCTGTACATGAGCCAACTGTAGCTGTTCTCCATTCCCCCTCAAGCACTCAGAAACATTGACTGTTTTGAATGTTACATGAAGAAACAGATTTACTGTTTATAAGCCTGAATTTGATTGTTACCAGTGACTCATCTTTCAATCTTCAGCTTGAGACATCAGTCAAATATTCTGTATGTGCATGCAAGCATCTGGTCAGTCATTGGAATATTGGATCATATATATGTAAAACTTGGTAATTAATGAAGAGAAGGGGGTAGGAAAAATGAAGGGATTTTAGCTTGTGATATTTCTATAATATTTTATAATATGATTCTTGGATGAAATTCTTAAGAAGTTGAAATGTGTATTTCTGAGATAACCTTTTCTTGTACTGTTTCTTAACAGAAAGTAGACGCCATGTTCTCCATGCTTGGCCCAGAGCAAATCTATGCACCCCTTATGTTGGGCTGGTCCATTTTATTGTTCATTCATGGAGAGGTGCTACAGATCAGTGAAGCAGATGATACAGGGGAGACGCTGCTGTCATCCAAAGCTTTCAACAAAGCCCATCAGATGGGCAACACTGCTCTTCAGCTGGGTGTCTTTGATTTTTTCCTGATTTTGTTGGAGTCAGAGTCATTTTGTGGAAAGACAGTAGGTTCCTTACAACACAAGTGTGTTCAGTTTACAGTTTGTAATGAATGCTTTGTACCAGTCTGCATTTGATTCCTCTCTGGATTTGATGGAGTTGGAATCATTTTGTGGAGAAAACAATAACCCTCTCAAACATAGAAAGTTCTATTGCACTTGTTGTAGTGGCTTTGTACCAGTCTATGTAACCGTTTCTGATTTCTTAATTGTTTTGTTGGAGCATATTTCCCAAGGACAAAATAGTCCATGCTTTAACCTTACCACCTTAAACCAACTTTGCTTTTTCTGTCAGCATATTGTGGCAGTGATATTTAATATTAGAAATATTGGTGCTGAACTGGCAGTTAAGCGCAAACCAGATTCCTGTCTGCCATTAAATAGTGTTAATAAGTCTTGCATGTCTTTTCTGGCAATTATTTGCCTGGAACCACAGTTTTATGGAAGTATCACATGAAAATTGATATATGAAACGGCTAGCTGTCATTTTGTTTGTCATGCTCTTCTCCGAAGGACCTGGCGTCGATTGCTCATTACATTGTCTACTCAGTTATGGCCTCCCTACTCTCCATATTCCGTGAAGATTCTTTGAGAAACACAGAGGTGAGATTTGTGCTTGTTTGTCACTGAGGAGAGGGATTTCAGAAGATGTATTGTGTGAGGAAAGTCAAAATAACAAAGCTTAATAACTTTTTTTTTTTTTGTTCAGAAATAGTTTCTGTCTCTTTTGGTCTATTATCAGTGTTCATCAGTAGCTGGCTTTTTTTTTTTTTTTTTGGTGTCTGGTTTCTTTCTTTCTTTGTTTCTTTTGTTCATTCCTTCTTTGTTTTTTTCTGTTTTTTTTTCTTTCTTTTTTCTCTCTTTCTGTCTTTCATTCTTGCTTTCTTTTTTCTTTCGTTCTTTCTTTCTCTATTTTTTTTTTTAAATCATTCAGAAAATTTGCTGTATGCCCTACTGTAGAAAGTGAGTAATGGTGTGAAAAGCAAGCGATAGAAGCCTTTGCTAATTCCACTGTGAGCATTAGGTGCTTGTTCTGTTCTTCACAGGGCTTGTACAGAATTGCAGCCAAGTTACTGAAGTGGGACTATATTGCTGACACTATCTGGGACAAGGTTAGTCAAACCAGGAACTGTTCTCTGTCAGTATTAATGAAAATCAAGCAGTCTTTTATGATGTGAATAGTGAATATAATTATTAACATCAACAGCAATGAAAAAGCAAGTTTGTCAACTAAGGAATGGAATTGGATAGCTGTTGGGGAATGAAATGTTCTCCTCTTTGTTTAGGACAGTAAATATCAGAAGATGGGTATTATGTATGTATATATCACATTATAGGTCAGTAGAATGGACAAATCCACATGTCATAGATCCTCCCTACCTGATGTAAATGTTGAAAATTATCTACTCCATCATGGTGAAAGAAGTATTTACTACAATCTGGTGTTTTACAAAAGGAAAGCCAAGAATATTTCTAGCTTGTTTGTAATTGTTTAAATTGTTAATTGGGCTTTATGTTGGGGAAAAAAAAACATCATATGGTAACTCTTGTAATAAAAATAATAATATCTTTGCTTACTCTTGAAGTGTTAGTAAAAAATGGCTGGAGTATCAGGATTTTGATTATGACAATAGAGTTCATGTCTGAGGAGTGGTAGTGCAGGTTTTGAGATAAATGTAATTTGATGTTGTGTTGGCACATTGTATACTATTTGATGGGTGTTTTCAGTGCTAGATGTGATGAGTGAGTCATTGACCAGATCAACTTTTGGACACTTCTAGGGCTAAGTGACTACTGAATAACATATTCCATAGTTAATAATATAGATCTAGTCCAGTTTACAAAGGTTATGAGCATTCTTGAATAATGATTGATCTTGATTATGAGCCTCATTTAAATGTACCGGTATGTGACAAGTTGTAATATACTTTATAGGGCAAATTTGGCTGTTTGAAGTGAAATTTCTAGACCTGGCTATGAAAGAGTTGCTCTGTCAGATGAAGAAAAGATATCATAGTTTGAAGATGTGATAATTTTGCGTTGCAGGTCAAACAGGGCATTGCAGGTGAAGAAGAAGAACCGGAAGATTTAGCCATCCTGTACAACTCAGCCAAGATGTGGTTCCCCCTGGATTTTGCTAACTTTGTCTTGCTGAACATTTCACTGGCCAGTGCTAGTCAGTACAGTGCCCAACAGGTAGATCGCTATAGTCAACTTAGTGATAGTTGGAAATACCTATTGAGGTGTTTGTAAATTATCTAGCTGAGTTCAATATATCAGTAGGTATTGTCTACCATAAAAGTATCCAGAGATATTATTGAAGGGCCATCATTTTAGTAGTGATGCTTATTTTTGTTCAAAAAGTTATAGTTTAGTTTAAAAGGTGAGATAAGATGGGGATTCTTATTTCTATATTGAATATTATTTGGAAAGTGGCTCAGATGCAAAGTTTGATAAATGAAACTTTGAGCAGATCAGCTCTTCAGCACATCTAGGGTTAATTTCCATTGTTGGCAAATCCCCAACCTTCACTTTATCTGCTCCTCTTCTCCTTTTTTCCTCTCCTCTGTGCAAGAATCCATCTAAACAGTTCCTTCCCCATAACTTTCCTTTTTTCCTCCTTATTTACTTGATCTGTCGAGGACCTGGCTGCCACCACTTTTATAGCATCAGCATCACCACACAGGGACATGTTTTCCTAGGAAAAACTAGTTTATGTTTAAACTCAACCATCTTATTCTGAAACTTTACTTTTCTACCAGCATATTGTAATAAAGGTATTTAACTTCAACCTCAATTCCTCGGCCAGTTATTATCATTTCCTTTTAGATAAATGTACCCACCGACCATTTGAAATAGACTTCCCACGGCCTTATAAGGGTGAAATATGCGGCATTTCTGCTGTTTCAAAGTGTAATAGTGGATAATCTCTCACAGGAAGGGTAAAAACGTTCTTGGTTTTTACCAAGGAAGACATGGCGGCCATATATAGCCCTCTCTGGACCCCAAAATGACTGCACAAAAGCCCTTCTGCTGATAGGGGTAGGGAAGCAAAAATGGGGGAAAAATGGGAATATGGGCACAGGAGAGGGCAAATAAAGGCATAGAAATCATGGAAAGAGGTCTAGTGGGGAAACAAAGATGTTTGGGGGTTGAAGGTCTGATCAAAAGCTCTTTATGGCTGTTGTTTTAGCGAAAAAAACTTAAAATGCGTTTTTCTCAAAATGCGTTTTTTTAGCACAAATGTGCTATCTTCTTTGTTATTTATGAAGTAATTGCCATGAAATTGGGCATGGATATTGATCAAAACAATACCTGAATTATGTCAGGAGGAATTTTTAATACCATTCTAAATTTTTTAGAAACTTGAGATTTTGGGGTCAAAATTGTCAAAAAGATTGGTGATTTTTTCACATAATATTTTTTAAATATGTTGAAAAAAACTAAGCTTTTTATCAAAAATCTATTCTGACAAAATTTAGATATGGAATGGAAAATATGTACGCAAAATTACAAGCACATCAGTTGGTAAAGTTCAGAGCCTATCGAAGGTAAAGTTACATAATATTATGTAGCAAAATCCAAGATGGCGGCCGTTGCTATGGCAACCACGAGTGATTTCGATTTTTTTTTTTTTTTTAAATTGTTTTCCTCTAATTTGACCATGCCAAATTTGATGGTAATGGTTAAAATCACCTCCCCCCAGCGGTTTCCAAAATGACTCCAAGGACCCTCCCCCTTTAAGGCACTCCAGGCACAGTCTTGGGTATGCTGTGCCTAACACAATTGAAAATGCTTACAAGTTAGCAAAGTATATATGTTTACAATTTTCCTATAGCAGTCGTATTGATCCGTGAATACTTTGATTTCTGCTTGTACTTTGATCGGAATTATGTCAGCTCCAAAGATGAAGACCAGGTGGTCTTGAACCTCCTGCATCTGGGTCACCATATCTAACCTCCATTGCCATATCTGATTTTTGACAAAGCTTGACTGGAGGTCTAAAGTAGTTGAAAAATATATCCTGCTGTTATGATCTGCTAAGGCCGATATGATGCCCAGTAAAGTCATGCAACAGTTTTGGATAGCTGGCACAGGAATACTTTGTTATCTGTTTCAGGTGAAAGCCAGTCTCCATACTCTCAATTTCTACACAGAAGCATTAGACAACAATAGAGCTCAGGATCTACAAACCACAGGCGAGAGGGGAATGTTTGTTTTACACCGAGCCAAACATCCATATCAGAGCGGTGAGACAAACCAAAAGTCACAGAGATAACAGAAAAAGCTTAGAATTATTCAAACAACATATAAATCAAGACATACTCTCCTAATAGCAGAATTAAGTTTTAGCACTGATGATATTTTTCTCACTTGAATTCTTCTATTGTCTTTCAAAACGCAAGTGGAACTTGTAGTCATTGCATTCAGTGAATGAGAGGAAAAAAAAAAAACAACACTTGATCATGACAGTAGGTTCCAACAAATGCCTGATGAGATGGTAAAGTTATTTTCATATCACATGCACACCAGTGGTGTGAGAACAAGGGTCCAGTTCTGTTGTGTCATTACTGCTGGATTAATCTCTGCTACAGAGTGTATAAAACTTGCATGTAGTTACTGACAAATTATGCTTAAGCATAGGTGTGTACGAATGCATAGGAAAACAACCGGTTTCTCTGACAAGAGTTGAATGTAGTCCATCTTTGAACTGTTTTTTTTTTTTTGTTTTTTTTCAAGATTGTGAGAGTGTGTTTCAATAATATGTTAACTTTTTTCTATTCATTGTTTTAGGAGGTTTTACCATTGAGAGCAGATGCAAAGGAGCTGTAGTCAGTCCAGCAGGTATGTTCCAAGATATTGTTACAGTCCAATGTCTGTTGGTATGCATCTCCATTACTCTTTTATCATGACTGGATCTGCATGTTTTTGTTTATATGAAAACTTCTATGAAAACTTTATCTTGCTTGTTATGAATTGTTCCGCTGCAAGTGATCTGTAAATTTTTGTCAGAAATGTTATTATAACATATACATTGAATGAGACATTGATGGCTGGCACTCAAAGTCTATCTGTAGACTGAGTAGAAAGTGAAGAATCGTGTTGATTTATCAGTTTTAGTGTTATTAACTCAAACATTTGTTCAAGACCAATTTAGATGAATTTCATTTGTTAATTTATGGAATAATTGTCTTATGGAACTTTTCTTGATATCACTCCTTGCTTATTATTTACGGAAGCTTAGGTAGGTTTCAGTTATTTTTACTTCATTATGGTTTTTTTTTTTTTTTTTTCTTTTTTAATCAGTGCTTTAAATTATGTGAAAATCAAAACGGTTATATTGACACTTCTGTTCGCTGTCAGCACGTGGAGCAATTGAGTAGTATAATTAGAATGAAAAAATTATTTTAGAGATTTACTTGTCATAGTATGGTGATAAAACTCATCATGTGATTGTATGTTTGTGTGGCATGTAGTATGTTAGAATGAATTATTCCAAGTTGCCTGTAGGGGTGTTTCTTGCGCAAAGATTCCACATCTTGGAAACGAGCCAGGCACAGGGCTTGATGCATTTTTTGAGACAAATGTGTTCAGCAAATAAATGAACACGAAAAGTTAAAAAGGTTCACTTAAGTGAATATAGAAATAAAGATTTTTTAGCTTTATGCAAATCAGAATAGTGCAGAAGATACAAGGGACTATTTTAATATATCCCATGATAAAATAGGTTTGTCCAGTTTTGTGCTATCTGTTGAGGGTGAATGGCAGCAGCAATGTTTTTGCAAGGGTCATTGTCCACAGGTGTTATAAATAAATATTTCTATTATTAGTTGTACCAAAGTTTTCCAGATATTGTAGTTTCATTGAGACTAGACCATTTCACTCTTCCTCTATTCTAGCTGTGCCAAGAAATCTTGGGGGTGCTGGGCCAATTATCCGCTGGAACACTTCGTACAATGGATGGCAGCTGATGATGGCAGAGATCAAAGAGCTTCTGTCTCAGGTCTCACATGGAGCAGGTCAGCCTATGTTAAATCGCAGTCATTCTGTCACAGCTCCTTGTACATCAGTAGTAGCCACATTGGTAGATTCAGTCATGACAGACAATGCATGAGCAAGAAAGGATAGCTGATCTTAGTAATAGCCAATGCATTACCTATAGAGAATGCAGAGGGTTTCAGTTGTCCACTTAGATCTAAAGATACATAGTATAGGTGCTAGTGGCAGCCATTGACCCAGGCTGTGAGACACATTCTTTGTATGGTTTGCTCTGAGTTTATGGCACTATTATGTTTATGCTGGTGCTTCATGAAACAGCTAATGTATTGATGGTGTTTCTCAAATCCTGGTCAAATTTAGATTGCAAATGTTGTTAGGAAGTTGTTGCAAGCATACGTTGTGAAAGCTGTTCAAACTGTCAAGAGATTTACCCACTTCAGGCACATGAGAATGGTTTATTATAATTGTCGTCACTGGGCACAGCAGAGGTTCCGCTTCTTTATTCTGAAAACCAGGATGTGTCGTATATCCCACAGTATATATAACTTTTGCCACATCAGTGCTGCCCATCATACAAGGAGCGTCCAAAAGTGTGTTTCTCATATATGTGGAGAAATGGATGTGGTGTGTCAACTTCCAGTCCTCTGTCAACCACCTATCTTCCACGTTTAATTCTCTTTTGACCATTGATCAGATTTCACACCAATAATTAGAATCTTTTATGACTGGTAGATAAGGTAGTGGTGAGAGCTGAATCAGGCATATAATCTTTTTGCTTGTGTAAACATTGAATAACATTTGACTCAAATTGATTGCTTGTGGGAAAGTAGATGATGGGTGGCAATGGAAGATTGTTGTGCTCAATCCTATTACTTCCCTTTACCAGACAAAAGAGGGATTGAACAAGCCGTGTATAGAGGAAAAAAATCACTTTTGCGACCTTAGCTTGAAACATAAACCGTGAAAAATTCCAGAAATATTATGAAGTAAAGAGAATATTTCCTTCTTATAAGATTGTATCTAGCAAAGATAAGAAATATGGATGGTCAAAATGATCTCCCTTTACACGAAATCCCTCTTTTGGAAGGGGCAAATAATTTGCGAAATGATCTCCCATTGGTTCATGCATAGTAGTAGGTTAGAGGAAGTAAGACTGGCATGTCGTTAATGCTTGGCCAGGACTGCAAAAGTGATATACCAGTAAAATGGTTAAGGTGCAGCACACTGATCCCATTGTCTCCATTTTGAGATTAGCATCACAGTGTTTCCAGTGAGGACTTTGAACCCAGTCAAAACAGTATGTAGCATCTTTACAGAATAAAGAGACAGAGAAAGAAAGATGCATTTTGTTTGTTCTATTCAGGAATGGTTCAGACAGAGCAGCTGATCAAAGTGACGATGGTGATGGAGCTGATAAAAGAGATTATGACCTCTGACCCGACCTCTGTGCCTGAGTTTGTTGAAATTCTCCAGTTGGCTTATCAGCTGATCATGAGGTAAGTTCTGATTTACTACATGAGATAGTAGTATTCAGGTAGAATATTTGTGATTCTGAATCTGTGTTCCGATTGTTTGATGGTCTTCAGTGAACAGTTTCAGAAATCTCAAGTATGTGTAGATGAAAAAGAAAGATGCTTTTTTTTTACATGTAATTTATCTTACCATTTATTCAGGGTCTTTTTGTCAAACAATTGTTGCCTGATCATGGGAGTTTTTGTAGTATATGTTTGTCACTAGTTTGTGATTGTCTCTCCCCATGATGAGGAGAAGGCAAAAGATTGTGCCCAACAGGAAATATTTTCTGATCAGATTCTATGACATATCATCTCACATACCTGTGTTTATGCCATGTGACTTAATGTATATATGAACAAAAATGAGTGTTAATCTGAGCAGTTATCCACAATCTTTTTCACTAGTTGATGTTATAAGTGATCAGAATATTTTCCAGTAATTGTGTTGAGAGATTTCCATGGATTAAGGGTTAATACAAGCTTCTCCCATCCTTTCTAGATTTGCAGTGTTGAGTCCAGCCCCATTCCAACTGCTCAGCCACACAGTCCAGTGCCTGGCCCAAGCTGTCCCGATGTTTCACTCCAAGGTTGGTAAACTTCATTTTTTTCCCCTTCTGGCACACAAACACAGTTAAACTTGTTTTGAGTGTCAGTGAATACCACTGGAATCAAAGAATGTATTAGAATCCTGTGATTGTGAAAAAATTATATTCTAGGCTAATGT
This sequence comes from Peronia verruculata, assembly GCA_038406235.1. Taxonomy (NCBI): domain Eukaryota; kingdom Metazoa; phylum Mollusca; class Gastropoda; order Systellommatophora; family Onchidiidae; genus Peronia; species Peronia verruculata. The sequence continues at coordinate 4,925 of JBCAUA010185574.1, read as the reverse complement.
AGCATCAATCTCCATACTATGCTAGTGTTGTAGTGCTGTACTAGTCCTGTCCTTAGCATCAGTGATGTCATTCATTCTATGTTTCTTCCCCTTACCTGCACTTAGTCCTGCTCACCATGCATGAGCTAGCCAATAGCTGTCCTCTGCTTCTCATAAGCAACTAGAAACACAGACTATTATCCAGTGTTAGACAAAGAATCAGATTATACATCTTATTCATTTGGGCTTTTATCATTACTTTGCCCACCTATCACATAAGCTTGCAACAGTCATCAAAAGATTTTTACATGTAGGTGTGAAACGCTGGTCAGTGATTGGAACATTGCATTGGGTGGATGTGGCAACGTACATTGTCTGATTTGAAAGTATCTCATACTATCAATGGCAGTAAAGTTGTTCAGTATGGAGACACTGAATAGAACAAACGTTCACAATTCCAAATGTTAAATATTTATCTCGCTATAAATAAATAATCCTGTACACTGTCACTGATTTTATTATGTTATGAAGTCATTTGCTTTTTCTGATCCTATCCAGGTTTCTCACCATCTCAAACAGACTGGGTTTCTTCCATTCCTCACAGAAAACATTGACAACTTTTCAGAGGTTTTAAGGTAAAATGGTCCTGTCATTTAAACTCTACCACAAGTCGAGGAAACTGCCATCTCAGGAACAAAAGGATATACGTTTTGATTAGTTTCCCTAAATTTTATCATTGTAAATCACTTCATAGGCAAATAGATGAAAAGGAAAAGAAAGATTCAGTTCTGCAAATATGAAATAGTTATGTATTGTGAACTGCATGTTCCTTATCACACAAATAGACTCGAACTTTAGTGATTGTGTCATTGATTTGATTACTTTTGCCACCTCTTAATACAGAAATACTCTGAAATGAATATTACTGGAGAGGCATTTGTTCTAAATTTCGATCGTTCATTATCTCTTCATGATTGCTTACTGGCTGGCTAGAGTTCTCATTCATTTCATATTGCCAGAAAAGTTTTCTGAGTGGATTGCTCAGGAATGTGGATATTTTGTGACTGACATGAAATCTTTCCTTCAATCTTGATGGATATTTTCTCATCTTTTTGGATAATCAATTATCAACTCTTAAAAACTAGAAACCAAGATATATGTGCCATCCAATGGATAGATTTAAATATGGAAGAAAGAAGGACAAATTATTTCACACACACAAGCACATTTCAAAGAAATCAACACCACTCAAGCACATCTGTATGCTGTTCAAAATAGCCACCATTACTGCGTTTCCAAAAAGCTGGATAATTCTAATAACTGTGTGTGGTTTTGGTTTCAGTGGTGAGGGTGTCAACCAAGGCCTGTACGGGTGTGTTCTAGCAGGAACAGAGTGTGCACAGGGCATGTACTCTGTGACCATAGCAGTGTTGGACCTGGTAACACAGATGGTACAGGTAGGGAACGCACAGTAATGACTGACATGAACTCCCACTGTATCTGATTTTGACATAATGCCTTTTCTTTGAAAACACTATTTTGAGAGAATTTTGACTTCGTTTTGTTGCAATATTATGTCAGTAACTCTCCACACACAGTATGTTTTGACGGAATGTCTTTTGTATTATAATTTGTTTCTTGGCCTGTTCAACTATAACTGTCCACAGTATATAAATATCACTGGGTGTGACATTTTCCATTTTAAACTACATTTTATTCACTGTACTATGGATTACTGAAGTGATCATAAAATAAATTTTAGAAAACTTGATAAGGAAAAGGCATTATGTCAAATTGAGTCAGCATTAACCGATATTTCCTCATAATCTGCCAAGTAGGTATGAAATTATAAGAGTGACATATGGTATATCCCCATAGTCCATAAAGCATCAACAGAATCATTACAGATGCCTTATCCATGACTGATGTGAACATGTGTTTCTAAAGGTGTCTATCCCTGAATGGTTTGGTTTAGGAGGGGGGTCGGGTCCTGGAGGTGATTTTCTAAACACTTCAGTGGACACCCTTTTAACCATTACCATTCGATTCAGCATGTCTAAATTAGGGGAAAAGATTTAAAAAAAAAAAAAAAAAGGATATTTTTGGATGGTTGTCATGGAAACGGAGGCCATCTTGAATTTCCCAGTTCAAAATTTGCCAATTTCAAAATCTATCTCCTCTCTCAAAAATTATCGTACTTGTTTGGTATTTGTTGTACATATTCCGAGAGCGCAAGCGCAAGCAGCAAAACCCCATAAGGACGAGGCTGGATAATCTAATGTAAAATGTTCCATCCCACAACCGCGTACAACAAAAGGATGTCAGGGTACAAGGCAGGAAGAAGACCAAGGAAGACATGATATGGATCGAGGGTGTGAAAGAAACCCTGAAGACCCACAACATGCCACCCAGCCAGGCAGTCCAGCTTGCCAGAGAAGGAAAGCTCTTTCTCCCCTCGACGTCCTAGACGGTACAAGAGGACGGCGAACAAAAAAGCTTTATCTCCGGCACTGGAAACACAATACAGACAACTGGGAGTCTAAAACTGCACAATAATTTATGATCCAGTGGCCGTTTTTATTGTCCGTAGCTGTTGTGCACTTTTCATATATTGTTTATTCCTTCCATTATGCATAAATAAAATAAAATAAAAACGCACAAAAGAAGTCTCGTTTTCTCTTCTAGTTTTTTTTTTTTTTCCTGTTTCCTTTATTTTTAGAACGGCAGACAAATTATACAGAAAACCAATTACTTATCGTTTGTCTATGTTTATGTTTATAAAAAATAATCATAAAAGACAAAATATAAAAATGTTCAAGTGATGCGATCTTAAAAACGAGAGAAAGGGGGAGGGGCAGAGAAAGACAAAAAGAGAGAATGAAAGAGAGAGAGAGAAAAGGAAAGAGAATGAGAAAAGCAAGGAGAGAGATAATAGGCATAAGATAGAAAGATGGAAAGGTGGGAGACGCGATAGCTATATCCAGTACATCCCTTTCAAAGCACCGATATTGCACGGTGCCAGTTTGTTACGCCACCTATGCCATTAATATTACAGTGTCCCATGGTATTGTGTTCCTGGCATTGGAAGGTGTAATTGTATGTTTGTCCTCACAGTGCATTTATTGCAAAACACAACACGTTCAATGCACGTGTTTAATGCCCAGATGGGTTAAAAGTGGCATAGCCAGTAAAATAGGTGGACAGTTAGAAAGATAGACAGACAGACAGACGGTCAGACAGTAAGACAGACAGACAGATAGACAGACAAACAGACAGACAGATAGACAGACAAACAGACAAACAGTTAGACAGACAAACAGACAGACAGATACATACATACATACATACATACATACATACATACATACATACATACATACATACATACATACATACATACATACATAATATATATATACAGTATATCTATAAACAGAAGTAGGTGGGTAGATAAGTAGGTGGGTAGATAAAAGGCAGACAGAAAAACACGAACAGATAAATTTACAGACTAATGGGGTATCACAGCATTAAGTCCTATTTTGCAGAAAATTGTATTATTCCTGTTATAGTGGAGAGATCTACACCTTGTACTTCATTATTTAATACAATTTTAATCCTGTTTTCGGGTTTATTATACTACAGCTTTCTTTCCATTTCGTTATTACTATTATTATTACTGTAGTTATTTCTCTCTGTCTTTAGTACTTACCCGCGATGACCCTTTTATTGCATATAAAAAATAGTATTCAAGTCTGTATGCGGAACTTTCATACCACATAGAATGCATTACTATCCTCAAAAACTATCAAGGTTTTAACCACATATTCTCACAGCATCGCTGTTAGTTCTCCCTCCCCTCGTTCGTTCTGTCTGTCTGTCTGTCTGTCTGTCTGTCTATCTGTCTGTCTGTCTCTCTCTCTTTCTCTCCCTCTCTCTCTCTCTCTCTCTCTCTCTCTCTTTCCTTCTTCTTCTCTTTCTCTTTCCTCATGTTACAAAAGTATTCAAACAGATTGCATCGAAGATAATATTATATGACCTCTCTCTCTACCACGCACTTTGCGCCCACACTCAATAGCCTAGTCACTTGGCCCATCTGTATAAGGTAATGAATGATCTCGGGATCAACATGGAAACAAATAGGATATAACTCAAGAAATCCTTAAAAAGCATAAAGTAAAGTGCACGAGAGCTAGAGAAGAGGCCCAGGGTGTGTAATATTCGTAAGGCACAGATTTAGAGGACCTCCCTCTGAAAATAGAGGTAAACTCCTCTGTTTGTTAGTGGTAAATTTCTTCATGCATCGCAGTCTTTCTGTCCCAGCCTATTACTAGCTGAATAAAGGCTCAGTCTACTCGGGTCAGGAACAGTTTATTCAAGAAAGGAGAGCAAACAGAGGAACTCAATAGAGAGAGCCCATCGCCTTGTGACGCAGTGTGCTGTCGGATTAAATAACCTTTAGAGCCATTACAAACACAGCAGATGAAAATTAAGACGAAAGATTTGAGTTTAAATAAATGCCGCTGCATAGCTTATTTCAGGGCCAATATTGAAATCTGGGATAGGTAGAAGCTCGTAGAGGAGTGCACGGAAGGTGTGATAGTTGCCCGAGTGTCAGCACAAAAGGGAGGGGGGACGAGAGGTGTATGTGAGTCAGTAGTGTGTTATGATCGCATGATCTTGGTGTAACTGTGTAAAGTAAAAACACGAAGGAGTGTTGTGTGAGTCCTTGGCGTGACGTAGCCGACAGACAAACAGACAGACAATTGAACATACAGCAGGTAGGCAGATGTAATGAACATACAGCAGGTAGGCAGATGTAATGACAGACAGACAGGTAGACTGAGAGAGTGGGAGACGGATAACTAGTTTTTAGATAGATAGATAGATAGATAGATAGATAGATAGATAGATAGATAGATAGATAGATAGATAGATAGATGGATGGA
>JBCAUA010185465.1:0-21497 GCA_038406235.1 Peronia verruculata | reverse complement strand
ACATACATACATACATACATACATACATACATACATACATACATACATACATACATACATACATACATACACAATGTATATATACATGAAACAACGATGAACATTTGCAAATTTCACGCTAATTATGAAAACAAAAATACCTGAGCCTCTTTTTAAATGTGCTACCGGTACCAGTTGAATCAGTTTGTATATATTTCTTCTCACTATCACTGATGGTCAGTAAAAGTACCAGTCACGTCTAAGAATCATGATAGGACTGTTCGTCCGTTATGTCACAAGTATTGGAATAAACAAATGTGCAATTCCACTGCCACCCAAGGACCCACTTCATATAACATCATTCAACAACGTGAACGTAACATAAATATATATACATAATATATCCGTTATGGTCAGAATTTAAAAAAAAAAAAAAAAGCTACTCACTAATGACCGATTTCATCATTATACCAAAATTTAATCGCAGTATCATTGAGATGAGGAGGCATTTCGAGATAACGTCCACCAGGAGGTTAAAAGACACATCCAGAACGTAACCATGAGAAGGCACTGCCTGTAATCTGTTTCCAACTAGTGAGGATATTCTCAGGTCACTTGATTAAATGCTTAAGTTGATCGGAGTAAAGGAACTATAAATTGATGTGTTTTTCCCTCTTTATATTTTGCGTTTTAAGTCCGCTGGTCTATCTAATATTGCGTACTGTAACTGCAGAAGAGATGATGGGATTTTAACATCAGGGAATGGGCTGGTCTTCTTCTTTCCCTACACTGAGGTTGCTGGCAGACCGGGAGAGATAGTCAGGATATCATCAGTGGTGATCAACAGCCGCCCTCTGGATAAGGGAGATGAAACGAAATGACATAAAATGAAACGGAGAGATGATATCAGTCCAAGATGTGTCTTAAGTTACGTATAATGAGGTTTGTTTACTGCAGGTTTTTGAAGTTCCTCTGGCCGCCATGTTTTAATCGGGAGGAAGTGGAAAGTGCGCATTCTTTTAACTAAACTCCATGTTTCTTTCAGCATTGTTGTTGTTGTTATTGTTATTGTCGTCGCCGCTGTTGTTGTTGTCGTCGTCGTCGTCTCGTCGTCGTTGTTGTTGTTACTGTTGTTGTATTGTTGTTGTTGTTCTTGTTGTTTTTGTTGTTGTTCTTGTTGTTTTTATTGTTGTTGCAGTTATATTGATCATCAACAAATCAAAAAGCATTATTCAAGACATAAACCATGATGATAATTCAGCTTTATTTTGTAAGACGATTAGGCGTATTAAAATGTTGTTATTACATCCTATCGTATTTACCTTGATTTATCCACAAATCACTTAATGATACTTTATCAGAGTCGCTGTTAACAACAGACCAGGATGAGTAATTATTACGTGTATTTCTCTTGTTACACCATGTAGTTAAGTTTTCCATAGGATACCAATGTTGACTGCCACACACTTGGAAACATTGAACAAAAAGATACTCATGGATTGCAGACTTCTAGGCTTACAGACCTCTGAGAGAGACACTGATTTCAACTCGCTAAGTCCAACAACACTGTGTATTAATAATCTTTATTTGACATCAGGCCACTAATAATATTATGTATTTTAAGCTTACATCTTTTTTGATGTATTTGATTAGTTGCGGTAGATAGTCGTCTCAATTTTGTAAAGACATCATGTACACCTGTTGGTATAATTACAATTATTTTTTTTAAACATCGGCCAACTCTGTTTGGGCGGCATGGTCCTCTGACAGAGAGATTACCAAAACTTACTGAATTACTGAAGAAACAAGATATTTTCATGAAAATCAATTTGCCTGCAGCTACGATTTCATCTCCTTCAAAGTAGACCCGACTTGGTTGTACTTATCTGCTCCACATGTTACCCCAAAGAACATGAACAAGATTTTATTATGTAAACATGCTATACGGATAACGATAACATATTTTGTACCCTCTTGCGCAACTTTTTTTTTTTTTTTAATATGTCCAGTATTAGTAAAATAATAAGTTATAACAGTTCATCCACGTCGATCAAATGTGTCATTTTCACGAATCAATGGGGTCCAAAATCGCATTTGCTAAGGTTTTTTTTTTTCATTTTTGCATGATGATTTGGAATGATATTACAATGCAAATGTATCTAAAGGAATAAGTAATTTTCATAATACAAGTGAGTGCAAGAAAAATGGATTAAGTAACTGCAGATATTTTAAACAAACAAGGCAGAAACGTTTGAACTTAAATCATGGTCTTCTCACGACAAACATTGACGATGATGAAAACGGGGAAAAACATAAAATACCTTCTCTTTAAAAATAAATTTAATGTCATATGTTTTGTACAACATTTGCAGATCTGTAGGCTTATTGCTACGTAGGAAAACATGAAGCTTAAAATGTAGAAAGTGCATTTACATGTATTTAAATCTCATGAAGCTGCCTTTTCAGCTGATGAATATTTTAGATTAAGTGTACAGCTTACTGTAATGGAGAACTATTCCCGTACAACCTTATAATAAAGGAATAGACGACAGTATTTTTTTTTTTTTTAATGGAAAATAAAACGAATGTATGGCAAGATCGGCAATATTTAACCTCGATCTAAAGAGAAAACTGATTTGCATTATGGAAACATTGAGGCATCTAAATAACTGGTAAGCTTGTACTTTATCACCTAAATAACAAGGGCTGTGTATCTTATACTTTGGAAGGGGGGGGGGCATGTTCCTTACCTAGCTATATTAACAGCTACTTTTTTTTTTAATGTGTCCAATACTCTAATGGCGATTACAACAGCTGTCCTTGAATGTTGGAGAAATAAACCATGTTCAGGAGTCTATTGACTTCCACACGCGAATTCATCTGCTCCAAGAGTAGGCCAGACGTGGTGGTGCTTACCTGGTTAACATGTAACCTGGGTAATGTTAACAGGGTATCGTTTGCATTATCTGGGAACAGTGTTACAAAAATAATCACTTCCTAAATATACAACCTCATCACGACCCATAGCATAGTGAAAAACTGTAATAAAATACTGATTATCACACCTCTACATTTACATTCGCTGTCTTACAAGTATGTGTCAGTATTTATCGCACGACATTACCTTTGCATTTCAGAATCAGTGATTGTTGAGACTCCTTGCCAGGTACACACACATTATTTGAGAGAAAAATTCTGGAATATCATTGTTTTTTTATTATTCTTCTCCCTTCCTATTGGCTCTCTGCAACAGATTATGATGTGCTACCCTCTCGAATCACACGAAGTGCAAAATCTGCCGCAGATATCTGTTCACAAAGATCTGGATCCTTATAGAGTTGGAAGGAGTTATTCTGTAGATCTATTTTATCTAAGAAGTCATACAAACTTCGAATACTTCGATTCTTGCCCAGTCTCCTTCCCTCTGCTTCATCAAGTTTATCTGTTCAAAAACATAGACTACTATAAACATTACACAGCCCACGATGATGTGGTAGAGAGGTCAGGTACGTTCTCTTCTTACCTTTCAGTCGTTTATCGATTTGCAAATTCGCTCCCGTAACCTGTGTTATAACCCACATGGGGCTGTGACATTGAGCATTGTTAGAATTACGATTCATTTGATCTCTTTACCTTTATTGCCTTTGATAAACTAGTGTGAGCAGTCCTTGTTGTCTCCAGTGACTCTCGTCTCTGCGTTTGAGTCGTTTGTGGCATTAAATGAGTAAATATAAGTATGAACTTTGCTCTATACCTTGAGTTAAACCTCAAGTATACAAAAATATTACAGGAATTATTCAGAAAAACAATCGCCAGCCTTACGTACAGAACAAGAAGATAGAGGTAGGAATATCTTTTAACGTCTTGGAATTCTGGCTCTATCAGAGTTGCTATGGTCATAATGATGCTTGGAAAATTACATACCACGAACATAACACACAACATAATCACAGACATGGCCACTTGGTTATCTCGGGAATCAGTTTTAGTCCAAGTGACTTGTTTTCGAAATTTACTGGATTCTTTCAATTTGTAGATCAGCAAAGTTAGGCATACGATGACAACAGTTTGGGTTAAGAATGGAAAGATCATGCGATTGGAAATATCATTTATAGTAAAAGACATCCGCCATTCCTTTCTCTGATGCATGATAAGCCTAGTTATGTTTGTTAAGGGATCATTATGTTGTACCAGCATTTGATATGAAAAGACTGGAAAATAAGATGCCACAAACACAAGTGCCACCATCAAAGTCCACACGAGGGTATTTTTCCTAGAAAAGTAGGTTTTGAAATGTAGAGGCATGATGACGCAGCAACATCTTTGAATAGCCAGAGAAACGGTGATGGTAGTTGAAACATCAACAAAAAACAGAGAGTACCAAGCCATGAGGACTCCGACTGAAGAGAACGGGATCACAGATTTCAGTTCTTGCTCGCCTAACAAAAGCAAACTGGTGTAGGACAGGCTTACAATGTTGACAATCAAGTCTGAAATAGCTAAGGCAAAGCAGGAAGTTGTAAAACTATCCTTAAGTCCTAATTTCAAGAAAATCACAAGTGTGATAGAGTTGCTGAACACGCCAAATAAATTTATTGCAATATTGATAACTCGGCCCAAGATAAATATAGACAAATCGTAAACATCTCTTGTTATGAGGCCACCAGAGCGGACTTCTCTATCTTCTGTGTAATTCTGCATTTCAATATCGCTGAGGTTCTTGATGATTTGCATACTTTTAAATTTATCTACGATTCCCTGCTTGTGGGATGGCTTAGTTTGACGCTGTGTTGATAATGACAGGGAGTTTGGTCAAGCTCAGGAAATTTTACTTCATTTAAGAACAAAAAAACAAAAGAATTTGAGAAGGATTTCGAGAGATTACCCTGCCTGTCTCTTCAGCCGTCAATCTTTATATATTATATCCAGTAGGCATCACAAAGACGTGGTTGTTTGAATTCATGATTTCTATCGTTAGGATTTCCTAACTGTTATAATTTATAGTCTTCCACAAGATTAATAGGTTTTCGTGTTCAAAATTCTGAACAAGTCGCTATCCTTCAATCAACTGATCCTTTGGCTAAAAAAAGGGCTATCATTCTGAAATTGATTTTCCCCAACTAAATTGTACCATCTTTGATCTTTCCATGTTTGGTGCAACTGAAATACTTATTAAAAAGGACTTTACTATGCCGACACTAGTTTTTAACAGCCTGTTTTACAATGAAGATAACTGATGGCTGAAGCCCAGTAGCAGGCAGCGGCCGTGCAATGCTTTCAACCTATAATCAATTCTGACGGCCCTGAGAACTAATAATCACCCTGCTATGCTCCGGCATTTGCACTCAGCGGTATGAGGCAATTGGTGATAATAACTATTACATGAAAGCATTTTTATGTTAGAAACATGAAAATGCTGCTTGTCATTATAGGATTTCTACCTCTTAGGCCTATTCCCTTGATTTGCGGTAATGTAATTCCCTTTCTTACTGACTGTCCCCTAGATGTCTTTGCTCTGAACCAAATAGCCTTATGCTGTCTATCCCTCTCTTTTTTCCGGCTCTAATCTTCCTGTCGATTCTGTTATCTCTTTGTGCATTGCCCCCCCCCCCCCCCTGTCTTTTTCTTCATCATTCACCATTACAGTTCTCTCTCTGCATTTCCCACCCTCTTTTCCTATCGTCAGTATCGGCAGCTTTCTCTCTCTCTCTCTCTCTCTCTCTCTCTCTCTCTCTTTCTGTTCTCTATCTTATTGTTATACTATTATCATCATCATTATCATTGGGTTGTTGCGTGTGTTTAATCCTATTTTCTGTCATTTTAGTATTTCTTCATTTTCTCTCCACTCATCTCCCCTCAAACTTTCTGTCTCGCTCTGTCTCTCTCTGTCTCTCTCTCTCTCTCTCTCTCTCTCTCTCTCTTTATGTAAATCGACATATCGCAAATAAGCCCATGAACTCTTAGTCATGATAGAACTGCCTGTTACATTTCTTTACAGCTGTTAGGCATAGGAAGGTGCCTTACATTGATCGATGCACCAATCTCCCTACCGTTACAATATCGATAACGAGCAGGAAAGCACACAATTTGTGCTAAGTATAAGTCTTTCCAATTTCAGGGAGAATAACAGGCTGTAATTGCTTAATCGGAACGCACTTTGATACACCTTTATTTAACAGGCGTGTAATTTAACTGAAATAATTATTTTCTAGCACAGTTCACGAATGGTAGTTTCCCTTGGGTGAGCTCAAGACAAGTTCGAGAAAAAACCATTACATTCACACAAAAGGGCCTCTATGACTTTATACCGGTTGGTAAGAATTAGATAGGGATATCCGTTCGGCGCTCTTTGACAATATAAATCAACTCTCGCTTTGCTCATAAAGGAGATGGCCTCGTACAAAACACAACTTTGATTTTTACATAGCTGTCTTCTTCAGAGGTGCACAGAGTTTATTATGTACCCTGAGCAAGTTTACCAGCCAGGGAATATTCCATTATAAAATATGGTGTGAATAAAATTGGCTTTTACAATATTTTACAGTTGTCTGTGCCAAAGCATTAAAAGACGTTTGGCTACCACATTGAGCGTATCGCGACGTTCAGCGGTTTGCTAACATGAGCGTTCAAAGGAGAAATTTTACATCGGCAGTGGAAACAGACCAGTCGCTCTACTAACGTCAAAACTCCATAACCTGATAAACCACGAGAACTGCAATAACTGTTGTGAACACTAATAGGGAAAATAGACGGAATGAACTTTTCCGTGTGTCCCTTAATCAAACACGTACACGAATTTTAGATGTGAACGAGCGGTTAGTCATTATCTAAATCAGTTCAGTTATAGATTCGTTGTTTTACAACTTCAAGCAGTGATTTATAAAAAAAAAAAAAATTCCTCATTTGATTCGCTCCCCCCTCCCCCTTTCCAAGTTTTCATATGGACATCAATGAAATCAACATTATTGATAAAAGCGCCTATTACTCTAACAATGTATGGATCCTGCTGCTATCGTAATAGTTATTATCATTAGTATCATAATTTATATTGCTATCATTTTTATCATCATCATCATTATCATTGTCATTATTAACATCTGTTTTATAGAAATGTCTTAAGAGGACGGGGGGGGGGGGGGGAGATCTTGTTTTCTCTTAGAACACGTCATTTGTAAATGTAAAAATACTATAAACAAGTTGATATATCTATTCCAAGGTCTGGAAAAAGTGGCCATTCAATAGTTAACCGGCGCCTCTAACGCTGGCCATTACACGCTCAGTTTTTGCTCCGTTCTAACTGAGCAGTTTGGGTTTGCACAGTTCCTACGGTGTGTGTAGGGGGAAATTAGGCCAGTTTTATCGTTGCAAATTCCCGAACTGAGCAAATCAGGCGACGCTGATATTTTTTTGCACAGTCCTGCAGGCCAAAGCTGAGCACGACCGAAAAGTATCCTTTGAAGTTGGCTTTAGGCGGAGAGTAAATACACTGAATTTATTATGTAAATCATAGCTCAAATAAAATAATAATAATAATAATAATTACAGATTTGAAATCAGTGTGTACAAATTAGGGCGGGCTACGCGCGCACATCTCGATTTGATGCTTAATAAAAAAGATAGCAATTGATATTTATCTCAACACTCCCTACGGTTGTACATGTTGGCCGTACTGCTGAACAGTAACAAGATTTAACAAAAAATAAATAAATAAATAAATAATACGCTTGTGCATGACATTGGCACACATGTGTCGGTACCCTGACCTTGTCCCCCAGAAAGTTGTGAAAAAATGCTCCAATGTTGTGCTGGAAATAAGCAAAACTTGTGCTAGAAAGTTGCAAAAACATCATAAAGCTGCATTAAAAGTTGCAACAATTGCCAGATAACATAGAGTAAAACTCATAAATCTGTGGAGACCGCAGTCATCGTAAAGCGAACATTTTGTCATTGCTTATGTGTGTCCAACATTCAAAATTCGAGTGTCAGTGTAAATTATGCAGATCTCATTAAGAAAGAAAGAAAGTAAGAAAGAAAGAAAGAAAGTAAGAAAGAAAGAAAGAAAGAAAGAAAGAAAGAAAGAAAGAAAGAAAAGAAAGAAAGAAAGAAAGACCCGTATCATATCATTTGTTTGAATGGAAAAACATTTTGGTAGAAATGGAACTGGGCTAAAATGAGCCATGATAGCTGTAAGAACTCTCTTATTATGAGAATGTGAACTAAATTCTGTCTGATTGATTTGTATAGGCCTATATTTTTATACCTACCACAAGGTGGTGTATGCATTTTTAATCCTGTTCGCCGAGCACACAAAAAAGTATTATTATTATTTTTTATTATTATTTATTATTATTATTATTGGCATCAATACATACTTTTTTTGCAATTAGTCAGTAAAGCTGCATTGATATTCATTGCATTTTGTGCCTTGTTGAAAAAAACTGCATTAGAGATCTTATTCTACAGCTTGTCGGAAAAGCTGGACTAATGTTCGTATTTCGCAACCTTTCAAACCTTTTGGTGCAGCTGTACTGGAGCTTTTATAGTGACCGACTTAAAAAAAACGCAACACTTGAAAATGATTCTACTGACGGACTTTAAAAACGCAACACTTGAAAAATGATTCTATATATAATCGTGTTTGCGTTTTTAAAGTCCGTCAGTATATCTTGGTGGAAAGGCTGCTTCAATTCTCAATTTCCGTAGATTGTCCGAAAAACTGACGTTTAAAATGTTTTGCGAAACTGCTTATTATGCTATAATTTTATAACTTGTTGTCGTAGAAGCTGCATTAATTGAAGCTCATATTTTGCAGCTTATTACAAACCTGATTGTTCCGATAATGTAACTTGTCGTAAAAGCTGTATCAGAGCCATACATATTGCGATGATTTGTCAAAGAACTTCCTAATCTTATTTTGCAACTTATCCGAAGAATTACATTAATGTTCACAATTCGCAGTATGTTGAACAATATACTCCAGATCTATAGCTGGGACTTAATAATAATTAGACAATTATTAGAGCTAGATAGGTCCTGATGTGAAAAAAACAGTACATTTGCAAGTGTTTTTTACTTGAGGATAATATATTGCTAGTGTCAGTTTGTGTAGATTTATACCTTTAATCTAGAATATTTAATAACATTATAAAATTCGCGGGAAAAAAAATGAAAAAGAAAAGGACCATTGGTACAGTAGAGGATAAGAATTGCTCTTTTATTGGTGCAATCCATAACTGAGAGAGAGAGAGAGAGAGAGAAGAAAGAATTTTTGTCCAACTGGATGGGTTGTGGCTAATAATAATTGGGTGAAAACTGAGTCACACAAGATGACAAACTGAAAGTGTGGAGGGTTTGAATGTTCAGTTCAATTGACCCCGGATTTAGTGTCGATACAAACAATGAAATACGGAGTCAAATTAACTGAGCGTGTATGGCCGCTATAACTCGCAGATCATGGCTCAGGTTTGGCCCGATACTCAATAATAGATTGACAATAGTTTGCTTTCTAAGAGAAAAAAACTGTGCATACAATTATCTCCGCCACCAACATTGGAAAGTTCCAATGTCTGAAATGGACACTGGTTGATCATTGGAGAGGTTAACCACACCGAAAATGACCCCAGAAATGAAGTCGCCACGGCCTAATGGAGCAGAATTTGTCCCATTTAAGCTCCTAAGGGTAAACAGAAGTGCACTTTTTGTCACAACAAGGGTCAAGACACTCTTATGTCTGACCAACGAAGACATGGCGGCCATAGAAAGACTTCTCAAATTCCTGAAGTGACTCTAAGGCCGACCATTAGTGAGCCTAGCAAAAATGGAGAGTGAAAACCAAATGTCTATTAAAAGGCAAAGTAAGACATGGGAATCATGGGGAGAGCTTGGAATGTGTAATAATTATGCTTTAAGTTTAAAAAAGTCCGATATAAAACTTTCTTTTCAGTATTGTTCTCCCTTAAAAAAAGGTATTTTCTCAAAATGTTTTTTTTTAGCACAGATATGCAATATATTTATTTCCCTCTCTTCCTGCATCAATTGTCATTAAATTTGACACAGACACAGAATAAACAATACCAAAAATTTGTTTGAAGAAATTGACGAAAACATTTTAAGTTTTGAGAAATCTGAGATTTTGGGAACGAAACGATTGAAAGAGAAGACGACTGTCTACAGCAACTAATAAAGTACAGCAAAATAAGAAACAAGTAATAACATGAAGAATTTGATAGACTAGAAATAACTGAATAAGTTGGTATCACCAAGCAAGATATCGAAGCTTGTTGGCTCTTCTTTTAATCATTATGACCATAATTCTATACATTTTTAAAGGTCATGAAAATCTACGTTCTTCATTGTGTGTCGTGATTCCTTTCATCGTTTGGTGTTTCTGAGAAATTTAACATTAATGAGCCTACTCCAAGCTGTCCAGGAATTTTTTAAACAAAAAATCTAGATACATGTAGGCAATTGTGTCTGCAATAAAATCATACAAAAAAAAAAAAAAGAACGCAGTGCGGAAAGTACGCATTCTGTTAAGTGAAAAAAAAAATATCAATGTAAACATGTGAAAACCACTTACAATTCACTAAAATATCTGACTGAAACAAGTTGAAATGAGAAATTCTGAACATGTTATTATTCTGGATCTCGCTATTGTCAAGTGGTGATAGGTGGTGTCCTTTGTTTTACATTGTCAGTTATTATTCGATCCGAGCGGCTTTGCTTCTATGTAATTACATTGTGGAATACACTCCACTGTAAATATAATGTTAAATATCATAGACAGTTTTTGCACAGCTAATTATAGTAACAGTAAATGCTAAGCTGGTGGGGAGAACCACTCTGGCAAGGCAACCATGTTATAGCTGTGGTCCCCTATATCCCAATGTTGTCTCACCCAGGTCAGAAAACAATAATTGATCCCCCTACAAACATTTCCAGCCTGGTGCTGTGGTGCTCTGAGATTTGGTTCACTCTGTCTACCGGAGCAGACGTAACCAATCATATTGTGGCTTATCCCTTTATTACACAAACCACTGTGACTGTTTGTCTCGTCTTGATGTACTAGAAACTGAAAAAAATCCCAGTAAATTTCGTACAATTCTGTGTACTTAAAATTTAATTTCATGTAGAGGGCAAAGTTCAAATCTTTGTTAGACGCAGCTTTTTCTTAAAGATTTCTCGTTCGTCTAAAAAATGTCGGAAGAGACAGCGGATAGAGAGTTAAAGAGTAATACTGCTGTAAGAGTGTTTTTTTTTTTTTTGAGAATCGGTTTTCTTTCTGGAACCAGTAACAGCTTGTGACGAACTTCCATACATTGGCACATCCTGTCAATGGTTTCTTTTGCAAACCTTCAATTTTAAAGACAGTTTTCTTCTTTAAAAGATAATAATATTAATGATTAATATTCTCTGGTATATTGGGAAACTTGTTGGGTACGGTAATAAGATTTCCCAGATGAGTAAACTTATAAGGAAATAAATTACAGTAAACGGATTCAATGTTCAAGTGATCAGGTCATAACAAAGTTGTCCGTCCTTATGACCAACTTGGTACAGGATATTATGTATAGGCTGCTTTATAGTATGTTGTCTTTCACATAATCTTGGTCTTAACTCTTTCACTGCCATGGTCAGAATCACTAATAAATATATTGAGAGATTATTTCAACGTAATGATCCTACCAACACAATTTTTATTAAGATTAATAAGAGAAAATAAAGATCTCAGTTGTGATACAGATGTTTGTGGTAAAGGGAAGTTTCAAGATCACTGGTTCTTACAAAATGGGGATGACAATATCAACGGTCACGGCTCTGGCAGTTAAATCATTACCGGTAAGTTAATCGTATAAACGATTCGCCAGAAACAGAAACAAAAACATAGCAGTGAAAAACTGCTAGACAGAAATAAATGGAGGGGTATATTTCTTTTTTATTTCAGATGGTAGGCCTATATTTCAGGTTTTAATAAAACGCATCTTGACATATGGATGTTGTTGTCATTGTTTTTTGGATCTTAGTTACATCACAGACTTTAATAGGATCATCGGCAATTATGGCCAAAACCATTGAACGGTAACGTCACGCTTGGCGAAGAAGCTCGAAGACATCACCCGGCCATATAACCTGTTAAAAATGTCATTTGGATCAAATGGTCGCATTAACCCTTATAAGAAAATTGACAGCAAGGGGGGGGGGGGAGAGAGAGAAGAGATTTTTTTCCTCTTTCTATTCTAACAGCTATCGAACACTAAATTTTTTTTTTTCACTTACAGACATGTTACATTTTATCTCTGTTATGGTACATTCTATGCATCTTTTTTAATCTGTGATTATCAACAGCAGTGGGCCATATAGTGAAGGAGTAAGTCTCCAATACATTTTATGGCCTACCTAGTTTGTTGGACGGTAACATAACAAGAGGAATCATACCATAAAAACACTAAAGAAGTAGTTACAAATCAATAAAAACAACAACAACAACAATAGCAGGATTATTACGAACAAAAACAAATAGAAATTCTAGAATAAGAACAACCATAACATCAAAAACAATCTGAACCACAATGACAGCAACCATACCCACTATAACAATGGTAATCATAACTGTAACAATCAAGAGTAACAAAGGTCGCTACACTATTAACTTTTAACTGCGCTAACAACTAACGGTCGTTAACTACAGTCTATAATAAATGAATAAAAGTGACGTTAAAACTTACACACCAGATGAGGAAATCGACTAGCCTGATAACTCACACACTGTATTTAGTGTCCCTTTACAAGATTTACAGGATGGCATCTTTTCTTGAGAGTCTGAGTGTGAGAATGCTCTCGTTTTCATATAATTAGGGCCTACTGCAGGATCGTTTGCTTAGCTGCCGCTAGGGTTATCATGATGAGAATTTGACGAATGTTGTGCTAAGACATCCCTAAGATAGGTGACATGTTGAGAAATACCATAGGGCAGCGATGAATCAGGACAGAATCCACTCGGGCTTCACACGATTAGTCGGTGATACTTTGTTTTGTAGCTAACCTTGTAGGAAAATTTCGACAACTTCTAGAACATCAGTTCCTGTTAAATTTTGTATACAACCTTACATTAAAAAAAGAAAAAAAGACGGAGAAAGAAAAAAGTTCAACGTAGACTGTAGATTATGATCTAACCCAAACATGCCAGAATGTTCAATTTCAAAAGAAAATGTGTAAATAAATATAGGCAGTCGTGTACAAAGAAGAGGCCTCCATCAACTGATATATGATTAGTTGAGTACCATTGTAAACGTTATCTGCTTCGTCGATAAGTCTATGCAGTATCACCATGGGACTATAGGCTGAAAGTTGAGGATGTCAAGAATTCTCAATATGATTGAACTTATAACTGCAAAAGAGTCAAGTCAGGTTTAGTGGTAGCTTGTCAGGACTTCATCTGACAGCGCTCTTGAAAGTGGTTGGTTTCATGCTAAAGTCAAATAGTTGTGTAGAAAGTGGATGAGCCACATATTCTGGATTCCATAACTGGAATAGCATTCACACACTTGTAATTTTAGCAGCTTTTGCCTTCGACTAGGTCAATTTGCCGGAGGGGCTGAGGAAACAAAAAAAAAATTGAATTTCGTCTTATGCATTCAGCCAGACTTGAAATATACAGACTTATTCTCAATCATCATACCTGTGTTACGATAAATATGCCAAGATACGCCAATCTTCACAAAACTTGAAACTGTGATTCCAGAACAACACTGCTGAGGTGGAAGTCTTGTTTTAGAAAGTTTTAGCTAATGCAGACAACACACAACATACCGTACAGACAGACACGGCCATTTGATTGCACGGCCATTTGATTACACGTGTCATTAAGTTAATTTAGTGATCTGTAAAGTCAGAATGTTTTGTTGAATCTCCATATGCTGCTATATATCTTGTTGAATCAGGTACATTTGTTTCTCAGATTGAAGCAATAGGTGGTGATGCTGGACTTAATGAAGTTGTTGTTGTTATTGTTGTTGTTGATGATGATGATGATGACGATTAAGATTTTATGTACGGTACTTCATGTTTTCAAATGACTTAGAATGTTAACGAGTCAGTCCTGTGCCTTTGCCTAGAGTTGTGTGGTACGTATTTTTTATGCAAATGATGGATGATATGATGAACCACAGCATCTTCATTACACGATCACAATCACCACAAACCTGCAACTCCCACTGTACCCAAACATGATTTTTTTGTTTTATATGAAGATGTTCTGTACACGGATCATTTAAAAAAGGAAGTATAATTATATCGGCGGTATCAGCCTTAAAGGCTATATAAGTAGTATAAGGCCAAAATTTAGTCACATTATATTTTTGTCTTAAAATATTCCGTGGAAACCTGCTTGTGTTATGCCTTTAAATAGGATAGTTTTCCGCTGGTAAACTTGCACAGTACAAAAGCACGATACGAGAGAGTTTTTGATGAATACTCTCAGACAAAAATGTAACTTGACAAATGACAAATACTGACAGACTTTAAAAACACAACACTTGATATTTAGAATCATTTTCAAGTGTTGCGTTTCTAAAGCCCGTCAGTTGAATCATTTCACGTGCTACGTTTTTAAAGCCCCTCAGTATATTTTGGATTCAAACGACTGTTACAGTTGATAATAATCGAAACCTAGATGCAATAACTTGGGAGAATAATCCCATAGATATTTAACAGAGGCCAGATGTGCTGCTTGTAGGCGAGACTGCGTGATTGGTGGACACAAGATGTAAAGCTTGCGAGTCGTCCCCGATTTGGCTACCTTTACACACCACATCCGATCTCTGTTAAGTCCTTTCTCCGACCCCGAATGAGGTATTTCGAGAAAATCACATGACCGAGGATTTTCGCTCACACGCTGATTTGTTTACTTGCTATGCGCATGGCAGACAGATCTTGACCAATGATGAGCTTTCAGACCTGTCACATCGTAAAACAAAGCCACATGTGAGCGATGTTGCCTAGGTCATGTGACCGATCTCGAAATACCTCATTCTGACACGGATGTGTTTTTTCTGCTCGAATGGCCTGCACACGTCACATCCGGAATAACCTCAAAGCCTACTTGGTGGACAAAGTGGGCCTAAATAAGAGCAACAGAAACGGAATCATATCGGAACTCTTTGCGATTGTTGAGGACGGCAAAGATGATGGTGATGTGCCTGACAGGTTAGAGATCATGCTCAGCAGATTGCCAGAAAACGTTTCATCTCACCTGAGCAAGCACGTCTGTCCTCTGTTGTTTGACAATGCCCGCGCCCTTGAGAAACCAGGACTCGTCAATTGTGACGCCAAGTGGACGAACAACCACTGTGAAAGCGTTAATCATGTGCTCAAACAGACCACTGGGTGGCAAACCCTGAAACTGGTAAACCTCGTGCAAAAACTGGAAGGCAATGTTAAAGAACAATATCCTGAAGTTGTCAAACTTTCCTGGGTTAGGCGATTTCTACCTTGACCACGAATTCCGCAAGTTTGCTGTCTTCCCAGACGATTAGGCTCTGAAGGCTGTGTTCCAGAGGGTGAGGCACCTGAGAAAATTCCAACTGACTTACAAAGAAGGCGTCAAGTCAACTGAAGGGGAAAAATCGGTCATCGAACCAAAACACGATGGAAAGAAGCCAGGACAACGAAAATGAAAAAGAACCGCCAAGACAGCATCCTGCAACAAGAAGATAAAGCTGTTCACATAAAGCATAAGAGAGAAGCAAGGACATCTTGCAACAAGATGACAAATCTGGTCTCATAGAATGTTTGGTCTGGAGGTTGAAAAGGTGCGTTGTCAATTTGCTTTCAAACTCTTTCTCAGAGGTACATGATCATAAAGCCTGTGGCAGACTGTTCCAGATTTTTGGAACTGCAACACTGAGAGACCTATCGCCAAATTTTGTTCTTTCTCGATCTTTGTTCTGTGGGGAGGTGTTTCTCGTTTGAGCGGAGGGATTGTGATGTTCTGTACAGTGGAATGAGGTCTGACAAATGGGAATGAGTACTGTCGTTAAGGCATTTAAAGCACAAAATAAGCAAAACTTTATACTGAACTCTTGATCTCATTGGTAGCCAGTGCAGATTTCTCAGGACAGATGTTACATGGTCTCTTTTTTTCCTTGTCCTGATCATTCTGGCAGCATTTTTTTGACATCGTTGCACTGTATCAAGGGTCTTATTTGGCAGATTTAAAAATTAGTTGTAACATGTCTATTCTATCTGTCTAATTGGAATCACATGCATTTCGTGATTACCACTTATTGTATCGATGTGTGTTCATATTTCAACATTTGCACGTGGGGTTCATTTTTGGTTTAATGTGTTATGAGATATTTACGTATTACATATGCATGTCTGTCTCTGATTTCATTGATTAAAATCTTATATTGATTTATTGCTTGCCATACGTGGTTGCGCTATTTGGTTTACGTGGTTGCGCATGGTTTGGCGTGGTTGCCCGTGGTTTTGCTTGGTTGTGCGTGGTTGGGCGTGGTTTCGCTTGGTTGCGTGAGGTTTTGTTTGGTTTTGCTTGGTTGCGTAAAAAAGTGACACCGTTCTTACATCCCTTCAACAGTCTTGTCTGATTGGTTTAACCCACCAGACAGACACCTATGTAACCTTTTTCCCTCACTGAACACCTACTCCCATTTGCACAATAAGAGACTTATTATTCATAATAATACAAGATGACCACGTGGAGCCTCTTTAATTACTAAGAATTTCGTGTATTCTGTAACGTATTTAAAATAGACAATACAATAAGCCACCCCATCCCCTGTCCCTTTCTGGAAAAAACATTATTGAGTAGGGAAACCTATTTAAAGCAGACTTACATTGAATGTCACATGCCTTTGAAAATTCCTGGCAGAAAAATGATACAATTAACTTTAAAACAACATGAGTCTATGTCAGGCAGACATTAAGAAAATATTAAAGAAAAATCGTCATCAGATCAAGAAAGGTCGGCTATATCTGATTTGATTGTGTCTGGAATGTGTGAACTGGAAGTATCGGTGTCTAACTTCGCGGAATGTTTTGATGCCAGGTTTTCCTCGGTACCACTTGAGCCAGCTACGTTTCTCAAATCAACACCCACCAACGAGGCTGCGGTCACGCCCTCTGCTTAAGTGCCAGAAGTTTTTTTTTTTTTTTTTGTGGATGGAACCCCTCATAATAATAATGGAGGAACAAGAGGTATCCTTGCCATCCTGGAAGCGAAAGAGAAGAGGTAGGTGACAAACTAAATTGCACTTTTTCACGACAGTGCTTCTTTGTTTACCTTTCTAGTAATTAACTTAAATTACCATTCTGTATTCGCGGGAGAGAGAATGTCTATAACGTGACACTGACAGAGGTTTATTATTATCATCATTTCTGTTCGTGCCTTTTGAAGATTAAATAAGAAGCGTTTTCATTTAACAAAATTCAATGCTTCTTTCTCAAATCGTTCGCCTCCTACAATGTACATCCTGGAATCTCCTTTCCTTGTCCTTGTTCCATTCAGTCTATAACGTTGATGTCCACTATTAATGGTTTGACAATATTTTGCACTTATTTTACAGAGGAAGACTAACCGAAATTTGGGCTTAGCTCTGCTAGCAGCAGAATGTCATGGTGCCAGATCGGCGACAGGTCAAGAACGATGTGACGGCAGAGTGTGCCAGAGGCGCCAGTTGAGATGCCATGACATCAGATTCTCAGAAACGCAACGGGGAAACGAAAAAAAAAAAACTGGACTTTTTTTTTTTTTTTTATCTGTGGAATCTAAGAGAACTCATGTGTGCAGGAAACTGTTTCTGAATACATTGAATGTAAAGCGAGAAGTTAGAAATGTTATAAGCAAGAAAGGTGATAATGACATCCTGCAAGGAGACCAACGGGGAGAAGACAGCAAAGCCAGCATCAGTGCTGCCAAGAGACAATGGACCTTGCAGCACATTTCCAGATTTCCGAGGATAGAATCTCTGTATTGCCGTAGTTTGTCTGTTGTTGTGAACTTTATAAGGAAAGTGCAGAAGGGAAGGATTAACACGGTTCCTGTGAGCTCTTTAGGGGAGTGCTGTCTAGCCCCCAAAAAATAACATTTCAGATGTAGAATTTGTGAAGCAAACCAAAACTCCACACCTGGCCAAGAAATGGGCGAAACCTATAGATCAAATATTAAGGAAAAACAGTCGGCCAGAGATTCTCTTGAAATGTTGAAAGAGACCTGAGAAGACACGAATACCAACGTTGCGATTTTTGACTCGGAAAAGATCCTCTACCTGCCAAAGTGAAAGTCTTAAAATTAAGACGACTGTCCACCGACAACTAATCAAATATATCCACACAAAAAAAGGTAAGCAGTGCTTATCAGTCAACAATGCTTATGTGGAAAGAATCTTCTCTTTGGTGACTTCAGCCAAGACCAAGCCAAGGAACAGAATGCAGGTCAGCTTGCTGGAGGCCATTATCAGAATTAGAGCCCCACAAAATCTGAGTGGAAAGTGGTGTCATCATTTTTCAGCTTCTCAAAGCGTGACTGAGCTCCACAAAACACCTATGTATTCTTTTGCACCATCACATGCAGCCTCCACTTCAAAAGAAATAATTCCAGCACCTGAGCCTACTGAACTGGATGAGCATCAGACAGATGGCGATGAATCGCTGATGCTGTTTGAATTAGACTAGACAATGTGACCAGTTTTGTACATAGTTTCAAATCAAATTCTGCAAGCAGCAGCATTTGAATCAATTCTAGTTTGAGCAGAGCAGCTTATTTGGAATCAGTTTTTTTTTGTTACCATTGAAACCTGGCTGACACAGTGTCACACACAACTAAGGCTTAGTTGGAAGGACGAGAAAGCTAAAACATGGACATAGAGCTGGAGCAATAAATCAGACAAGGTAAAGATCACGAACACATTTAAAAGACAGTAATTTGTTTTGACAGCGATCATTGTCATTATTAAACCACATATACGAGTAAAGTAGAACACAAAGTCGAAAAAAAAAACAGGATCAATTTGGTCTTTAAGTTTGGCCTTTTCGAAAAATATTTGGCCATCATTTGGCCTTTTCTGGGTAGTGATTTGGCCGTCAAGGGTCCCAACTAGTTGACAACCCTGCATCCGGGAATACTAAACTCATCTAAAACCAAATGAAGGGCTTAGTGAAATGGACTTATAACTGGGTAGGCTAGGGTGACGCGCCTAGTCTAGATCTGTCACATGGACTAGACCTATATCAAGATCTAGATTTTGCCGAGCCTCTCGCTGAGCAAAGACTTCGAACGAATCGACTCACTGGCGTCGATGCTTCTTTCCTCCTGGCCAAAAAGCCCAAATTAGATCTAGATCTAGATCAGATCTCTAAAGTTTCAAATGTCCTATATCTAGATCTACATCTAGATCCTGATCTAGATTTAGAATCAAGTCTGAATCTGTGCTGTCTTACTTAGTCTAGATTTTTCATATGCCTTGAATCTAGATCTAGATCTAGATAGATGTAGAATAGACCTAAAGCTTATCTAGATTCTAGATCTAGATCTAGATTCTTACCACATTGTCCAAAATCGTGTCCTCCAATAATTTTGCGGGATTGCAGACATACAGCTCTCACTTTCAAGCTTGTGCCAGGCCTGCGAAGCGGAATGTCATTTATTGCCTTGAACAGAACGTTCTTTAAAGTTAAGCGCTTTCCAGTCACTGTTGCTAGCACAGACATTGAGTTGATGTCGACATGTAGGTTCGTAGCTTGGTCTTTCTCCAACTGACTGAAACTTTCTCTGCCTCGCACGGATCCCACCTTAGGTGGAGGCTGGCACGGACTTTCAGTGAACAGTGAAGAATGGATAGCCTACTGAGCGAGCGATTTTAATTGATTATGTCAACACGCCTTAACCTTTATTACCGTACATTGTGAATTTCTGTTTTCTTTCTCATGTTCCTCATTTTTTTCTTCTTCTGCTTTTAAATCATGATGATAGTGAATGCCCTGCATTTTAATGGAGTAATTAATTGTTTGTTTTGAATGTCGTCCAGTTTTTAAAGACTGCACAGAATTATTGTAGCCTATTTCTTAGGTCATTAAAAAAACAAACTATTTAGCCTACAAGACCACAGTCTTGATACGCTCACAAAATGATCGAATTGTTGCATGAAATGTGATGTCTGACTGTATAAATACAGATATCAGTGGAAGTGGCAAATAACTACAACAAGTCAGTAACACTAGTAACAATGTGGTGTTTGGTCTAGACTGACGAACCGTTACTTTCTTGATCAAGCTCATCTCCATTGTGCGCCACTAAATGGTAGCAGAGGCAGGGAGAGAGAGAGAGAGAGAGAGAGGAGGATGGAATGGAGGAAGAAGGTAATCACAAGAGATCCTGAACAAGCACAGGAAAAAAGGGGCAAATCACTTTTGCGTTCTTTGCTTGTAAAGTACGTCATGAACAAATTTATGGGTAAGGAAAATGTTACTTTTTGTTGTAATAAAATGCTATAGACTTATTCAACTTTCCAAAATGAAACAACCAAGAGGGTGCGTTTTTTTTTTTTTATTATTATTTATTTTGTTATCATTCGTTACAGTAGGCTATTTGTTCAATATTTCTTGTCTCTGGCAAAGCGAAGTAATAGGTTGTCAAAAGCACCCCCCCCCCTCCATTACTTGCCTACTTGATCCTTTAAAGTTAGTATTCCATTGGACATACACAATTATACCAAGTTGTATCGCCTTGTCTACCCCCCCCCCCCCCGCCCCCTTCCTTGTCATCCATTGCTGTGAATGTTCATGTTAATATTTAGCTGTTTTGTAAGATAAGATAGGCCTAAGATGGGATACCCTGCACTTATTTGCCCTCAGATGGGTATTCCATTGACAGGCGAGCCATTCCAAGACCTATTACAACTTGGCAACCTTGATAATAAAAGTATCGATGATGTTTTGTTATTGCTGTTATTGTTGTTGTTTTATTTTGTTATATTGTGTTTTTGTTCTGTTGTTTTTGTTCTAGTTTTGCTACTTTCTTTTTTTTTTTTTTTTTTATAATAAACAGAAAAGTAAAACAATGTAATAAAAATTAATATACACTTCAGAAAACCAAAGGATTTTTTCATGGATTTCACCAGTGCATTTGACACCCTCCAGCCAGACATACAACGCTCATGAACACTAAAAGAGAACCCACAGCCTTCATGAAAGACTTTTAAATATTGATCAAACCGATACTGTGCCATGGTTTAAAATATAATATGGCAAGGACGCGCACTTCGATGTTGGTATTTTAGATGATTAAACTGAATGTTACTCAAGAAAATAATAGTGTTTTGGTGTTTTGAATGCATCATTCTATCGAATGTACAATTCGGATGAAACACTTTTATTATTCAATTATTATCGCCTTTGTGTGTGTGTGTGTGTGTGTGTGTGCGCGTGTGTGTGTGTGCGTGCGTGCGTGCGTGTGTGTGTGTGTGTGTGTGTGTGTGTGTGTGTGTGTGTGTGTGTGTGTG
>JBCAUA010185355.1:0-21499 GCA_038406235.1 Peronia verruculata | reverse complement strand
GATAGATAGATAGATAGATAGATAGATAGATAGATAGATAGATAGATAGATAGATAGATAGATAGATAGACGATTTTTGGCTGATTCGGCTGCCCCAATCGATATCGATAATGTACTGTTGGCCATTCTTACTCCAAATACTTCTACCTTTTTCTTCTATCGCTGACAATGCATTGGTTATCAAATATGTGTCATCCAAATTAATTGTTGTAACCTCGTTGTTTTGTGGAGCAGATTTTGTTGTGATTTTCTCTCACGGCAACACCGACGGCACAGAAGTCGTTCGGGGGAAAAAAAATAGCTGTTGTGTTGTATCCAACCTATGAGGGGAAACAGATTTGATAGGTCGCTTCAAGAAGCTGATATATTATTAACATCAAGTTTGGAGAGAGAAGTTTTCGTATTTATAAATTTGAGAAAGCCGCTGCCTTCTTATGATCTCGGCCGAGACAGTCCCTACGGGGGCTACAAAGTCCTTAAAATAGAACTTACTGTGATAGTTGTATTTGCCGCAACCTGGCGTGTTTGCGGAACCTGTAGTATATTATGTGGTGCGATGGAAATTTTCGCATGCAGAAATGACAAGCGGAGGATACCTTTATAACAAACTCTAATACGAGTAGACCTACATTCATCGTGAAATTTCTAGTATCGAGCATGATATACCCTAGGTTCGAACATGATGTACCAAGACACAGAACTAGAATCATTAGGGAGATGGTATATAGATCTAAAGCTGCAAGGGGAAGGCAGCGCACGGAGCCCTGTTCATATCGCGGTGGAAAATTGGCAGTATCATCGTGGATTAATGTGATAGAAAAATATGGGCCACATGAGAGAAAGCCTACAATTTTCAAGTCGATGGAAGAAAGGAATGGGAGAAATACGGGGAGGGGAGAGGGGTCTGAGAAAGATAAGAGGAAAAGAAGGGAGGGGGAGTACGAAGTCTGCCCGTCTCCCAATCTTTTCATAGCTTCCCCCCCCCCCCCAACCGCCCAACTTTCTTCTTCTACGAGTGGCAGTAGTGGAGCCACCACGTTGAGCAGACCTAGTTAAATTGTCGTCTCACCTAATCTCTTCGCCTCTCGGCTTCCAGTCTGATACTCCCTTTTTACTCCCTCGAGAGCGGTCTTCCAGCAAGGACGGGAGGTACAGGCTGGATGTATGCATGAGAGCGAAGGTGTGTTTGGGAGATGGGGTGGAGTATGTGTGTGTGTGGGTGGGTGGGTGGACGGGGGTTGATGGGATGGGGAGGGGGGGGGAAGACGGGAGAGGAGGGAGGGAGAAAAAGATGAGACGCAATGATCTGCCCTGATCGATGACCGCCTCTTATCCTATTGTATTCCCACAGAGAGGGAAGGGGAAAGAGGGGGGGGGTTGAAGATAGTGGGCTAGAATGGGTACCACCGGCCTCCCCTCCCCCTTACCCCCCCCCCCCCCTTCCCACCTCGCTGGCCTCGAACCGTTATTTATTTTAATAATTTCATTATTAAACTTTGGCATAGGGAAAGGATAGGTGAAGGGAACAAGGCAAATATC
The DNA here is from genome assembly GCA_038406235.1 of Peronia verruculata. Lineage (NCBI taxonomy): Eukaryota > Metazoa > Mollusca > Gastropoda > Systellommatophora > Onchidiidae > Peronia > Peronia verruculata. The sequence goes on along the minus strand of JBCAUA010185355.1, from coordinate 19,960 downwards.
TGAGTGTGTTCCTGCTATATCAAGCCCATAATTGGTTTTTCACGTTTATGGACGGAGGGAGGGAGAGAATCGGGGAAAATCGTTGTTCGAAAACGGCGACGCGAGATCGAAATGGAACAAATTCCTCTGGAGATCGAATTTCGGTTTTGGTTTATGCTTGTGTGTGTTTTTGTGTATGCGTTTTTTTTTTTTTTTAGGGAGAGGGAAGGGGGGGGGGGGGCTCGGGATACAAGGCAAATAAAACAAAATACAAATATCAGAGGAAGAAATTTTACGGGAATGCACTACGGGGTTGAGAGAAAGGGGTGTTACAGAGAGAGAGAGATTTCTTTGGTGGCGGTTGAAGCAGGGTAATTGGATGGCGTTCGCAGCAGAGAGAATGGGCAAACTGGAATCTAGAGGTCAAGGAATGATGGAAGGATAAGAAGCGGGGATAGGGAAATAAAGGGGATAAGAGTGGAAAAATAAGATGCCAAGCGAAAAGGGTATTATGGGAGAAAAATGATGATAAAAGGATGATAGAAGTTAATGACGTACTGGGTTATGGGTTGAAGGCGCAAGAGATAGGTTGGTTGTCTGAAGGAAAACAAAAAAAGACGCGGATAGTTTTCATAGTGGGCGCATGAGAAAAGGAATCTCGATTCTGAATAGAAGAGTGAAAATAGACGAGAAAGGGCAAAAAGATGCTCATTGAATGACCTGTATAGATAACATAAGAAGCACAAGGTGAATTGGTGTGGAATCTTTGTATAGTAGAGAAAGGACAAAGGCTTGACTATAGATCGGAGCTGTCCTCCACTTGATATGGATGTACGGTATCCTTGTTCACAGACATATCGCCGACGATACAATGGAATGAATGATGGGAATTGATTGAGAGAATGAGAAAGAGAAATCGAAATAAGATAGTTTGAGACACTGCAGTGCCCAGCCATTTTGAAACCAGTGGAAATGAGACTTAGGTGAACATAAAGAGAAGAACTAGGAAAGTGCATCTGACATTCGTCTGAAAAAAAGTTTTTTTTTCTGTCACGATCGCAAACAGAGGATTAGGAAAGTGCATGTGATATTTAATTCAACAAGAGGTTTTTTTGTTTTTTTTCGGGGGCAGCTATGCTTGTTTTCCTCACTTTGGAGTATTATGCATCAAGTATCCGTTTTGAAATCTCTCTCTAGAAATAGCCTGCAGCGAAAGTTGAGCAGCGAAAGTCGGGCATTGATGCCAGTTTGTTGTTTGCCCAGCACAGTGAGTAAGATATCAAGGGCATTAAAAGAGATCGATAACTGAACATCAAGATCATTGCCGAGGCTGAAAGTGGCGGCGTGGTAAGAGGAGCCGAGGGACAATAATTGCGGGCGATAGGAACACATTGCAGTATTTCAGACCGGCGTAGTCTTCTTTGTTCTCGATAACTTCCGTATTGTTTCACTTTCATGAAGCCCAAGTTAGCATATCTGGTTTACAACTACTGCAGGTTGGTTGTTGTGCGCTATGGTATTCTTGGTTGATGTTTAAGCTCGACTATCAGATCCCCCTTTCTCCTTTCACTTAAAGTTCAACTAAGGTCCTTTGTTGCTCTCATTTGCTCCTGTGAGGAGGAGGAGGTGACCTATTTTCTAACAGTCGCAGAAAAATAATTATGTCATCCACACTTTCGCTCCTCGTACCTCGTGTGTTAGAATCGAACTTAAATCTTCAGTTGGAATTAAGTTATGCAGAACTTTCAGAAAGAATCTCAGTGGTCTTTTTTGATCGACTTAGATTTGAGCCCACGGAGTAATGATGCAGTATCTGATGTTATCTAGCTCCGAAGAAGCATTTTAGAACGTATCTGGTCAATGGGTTAGGTTACCGCTGATTCTTTTGTTCCAATTTGCTGGCGTCTGTTCTGTGTTACTGTAAGTTGCTCAAGCTCTCTCGATCTGACGGCTCTAATTTCTTCAAGATCTCTGCACCGGTTTACTATACCTTTGTGAGAAATCTTGAGGTACGGCATCTGGGTCATTCCGAGCCACATTGGAGTGCTTTGTTCGCAGATTTTGACAATAAGCTTAACGCCCACAGACTGAATTGAGCGGTCGTGTTCTGTGGCTGCTTTTTCTTTTCTTCTTCTTCTTCTTTTTCTTTGTACGGGAATCACACCTACAATCTTTGAAATGAGAGAAACGAAGACTGGCTTTTTTCAGTGGTTATCTTCAAAAGGACGGCAAGAGAGGATGGGATGAGCGAGGGTAGAGGAGAGGACACTTCGGAGAGGGGAGGGGGGAGCGGACTTGTTCGTCGGGAGATACTAGCAGAACAATCAACGAAATCCACAATGTCGGCATTTCATCGGTAATGTAAAGTACAATATTCTAATGGTAAATATACATTTTCAGCAGTTCACAGAATTAATCAGAAAGAACAACCTTGAGTTAAGCTGATAGATGACAGTTTTGCTGAGTCCGCCCTTGGAGATGAGTAGAGTTCTGAGAGAGAGAGAGGAAAAATCATACACAAAGATATATTTTAGCCATGACGGCGTCTGGTTCAGGCGTAAGACAACCAGTGCTACAAGGGGAGTCTGCGGAGTGCTGGAAGTGGATCCTGCCTTATTACTCTCTCACTGTTCAAATTTTGTTTGTTCCGTTCACCACGAAATTCCCTATCGATCGAAAGAACCTGAAGGTGATTATTTATTTTATTTTGTTCACAACAAAGCAGATACTAAAAGGAATGATAGCTGATGTTGAAAATACTAATTGGAAACTAAAAGTTTCCATCATTAAAATGAAACGGCTTTGGGGAGGAGGGGGAGGGAGAATTATTATGAGAATGGCATTTGATCAAGCAAACTGTTTAATTAAAATTATCACAATGAGGTGAACAAAAAAAAACAACAAACTTGCATCTCTCATTTTCTGGGAAATTGAACATTGCTTTGTGGTATTCGAATAGCCAAAAAGGGTGGATACAGGGATTGGGAGAGGAAGGAGAAGATGTGTGTGTGTGTGTGGAGGGGGGGGGGATCAGTTTAATAGCAGGCTAGAGTATTTGTCATGCAGTGGTAACTAATGTCTCCCGATTGATTACTTATGTTGTATTCAAGATTGGCATTGACATAGATCTAGATAATTTCCCGAAGAATAATGTGTAGCTTTCATGCTTAGTATACAAGTATCGTACGGTCCGAGAGAGTCAGGGCTTTGTGATCCTGCAGTTTTCTGAATTTGGCACTATTTTGTGAAAAGGAAGTAATAAGTGACGGAAGGAAACAACGTTCACTAAAGTTAATCTTGCCTTTTTTTTTTTTTTCTTTTTGCGTTGGTTGTTACATAACTACTTGAAGTCACGGGAATTCAAGACGTGCCTTAATGTAAGTCTTTGTACAGAAGGGTGGATCTAGAAAGGTCTGGTTTTTCTACGCGTTTCAACCTCCTGTGGGGTGGTCACCTCGGCGAATGGTGGATCTAGAGATTGATATCAGTGGCCGTTTGGCAGTTGTTAGTGGCAAGTTTGCTATGTTGGTGAACAGCTTTTGCTTGTGTTATAGGATGGCAACAGTACCAAAGTGACAGCTTAAATCGTAACCAACAGAGGTGTGAAGAAAATAAAGGATGATAAAAGTTTCTGTCCATTTACCGTGTCAGTGTTAATCATAATCGTGCTTAGTGTTGTTAGTTGAGTTACCCATTCGCTATAACCTCACTTCTGTTAAATGCCACCCTCCCCCTCCCCACCACCACCACTGAAATACTTAAGGGCAAAGCTAGAATGATGAAAATGATAATAATAATAATAAAACTGTCCAGACATTCTCCTCACAAAATATTACTTGACATAAAGTTTAATTTATAAGCTCTCTCCATAACGCACTAGAAATCGATCTGTCTGTAACTTCGTTACATATAAAGTTTCCACCAACCGTCGGATTTTTTTTTTTTAATAATCGTTTGTGAAACGCTTCAGTCTGAAGACTATCTCCGGTTGTTGCCGTTTTTTTTAACGGGCATTTATATGATAAGAGAAAGAAATATTAGCAGATACATGCATGTACTTTGAGGTTAACAAAGTTTCTCTGATCAGTGAGGTCTTTTACCCGAAGTAGCTACGATTTAGATTAACAGGGATTTATATGGCTGGGTAAGTTGCACTTTGGATCTCTGTTTTCCGCCTCTCCCAAGAAGACTAGACGTCATATTTCACTGTTTAGCCAATCGAGCCACTAGAAATCAACCTACCTTTTTTTAAACTCTCATCCTATCATGGAATTCGAACTTTTTATCATTGCATCGAGAAGTAGACATGCTATTCGATAGTATGTCCCATGGACTTCAGCCATCGTAAAAGGGGGGGGGGGGGGGGGGAATTTAATGGATTATCTTAATAGGGGAAGACATTCTGTTTTTCATGTAGTTCGTGAATTTCATCTTTGGTGCACTGTTTTATTTTTGTTAACAGGGTGAAAACGTTGGGATTCCTTTGTTGTAACTGAAAATCCTTTAATTCAATGTATTTGCAATTCGTAATTATCCGCTGCTAGAATAACTAGAGTATGATTATGCAGTATGCATTTTTCATCAGTACTCCCAATGCACTGCATAATTGGCGTTGAGAGGGTTAAAACACAGATTTTGGGAAAAGAATTTAGGAGGAAAGGAGAGAGAGAGAGAGATAAAGAAAAGAAAGGCTATCAGGAAGCCAAGTCTTTCACTCAGACTGAACTTACTTCATGGGTTTCACGGGCCATCAGCCTCCTAGTCTTACGTCGGTGCCAGTTTTTGGCTGTCTCTGAAGTTCGGTGATTCCCAGGATGAACGAAGTAACCTCTTGTGGGAGTAGAAAAGTCCAAATGACTGTGGGATATGGGTTAAAGGAAGAGGCGCCAGTGACAAGGCAAGAGTGAGGTTATGAAGATTGTGGACGTCTTTATCATGAGAAGTAGAGAACTTACAGTGTCCTCTTTATCCCTCTAGATATGTAAAGTTTGTTTGGGGGGGGGGGGGTAAGCCATAGATATCTTGAGAAAGAAGATTTTGTGGAGTTACTTAGGTTTTATCTCTATCAAATGCAAACTGTGGTCCGTGTTTAGTTGTTGTAGTCTGTGTTTTAAAAGAAAACAGGTCTGGACCCTGTAATACTTGAAACAGAGAGAGAAAGGAGTGTTTGGGGAGAAGGGAGTGAAGGGAGATACCAGCTGATATTTCTACCTTAGAACTCAATGGGGGACGGCACCCAGAGAAAGCTTGAGAAGCTTTGGGTCCTAGCCCCGGGTCTTGGCCACGAGCAAAGACAAGAGAGGGAAAAACTTCACAGCAGGGAAATCGAAGAATAGATCTGTGTTCAGAGCTTTCCAGTCACTGCTCTGATTATACTGTCCATGTTCGTTCTCGTCGCGAAAGAGGGCCGGGAAGGGGAGAGGAAGTGGTGGTCAGACTAATCAGAAATTAGGAGGCAGGAAAGAAGAAAGGAAGCGAGGGCTGGAAAAGATGATGAAATCTGGATCAGATGGCCTTGTATAGATGACTTTTGAACAGTTCAATCATGTCCATGCCTGCCTTCCTTATAAAGGCGAGACTGAGGGTTCTGTGTATTAACTGAGCCTGGTCGCTGCGTTGTTTAGCTCTGATATTTAGCAGATCGTTTTGTTTGTGTGTTTTTGTTTTCCAGGAACAGTTTCTAAGAGCAGACATAAAAGTTAAGGACTGCCGTGATGAGTTTTTTTGTGTCCATTTGTGAAAGGCCATCATAGAATTTGTGCATCAGTCTTCTGCTAATGCTGCTGCTTCTCACCCCCTTTTTCACGACTAAACAAGAACAAAATGACCCAAAATGAAACGAAAGCCAGAACGGAAACATTCGGCTGACGTCCTCTCGTTCATCCAGTGGGCCTCCGTAGCTTTTATCTGCAGGCATGAGCAAAGTGGCGTCCCCTGTCTCAGCAGCATTATTACCCCGTGCACGTAGAGATGCTTGTCTCACATGTAGATGGGAGCGTATGCGTGCGAAAGTGTGCCTGAGTGAGCAAGATTGTGTGAGTGATAGACAAAATGTGTGTAGGGGGGGGGGGGTGAATAATATCCCAAGCCTCTTCCAATCGAAGTAAAATATCGGTTAGGGTAATGCGTGCCACAGTGCGTCTGAATCGGGAGGGTTGGGCGAGGGATCGACAAAGCGGTTTGTCCTGAATGAGTAATATCCCTCCCCACTTCCTGTCAGAGTAAGAGATCGGTCAGGGAGAGGAAGAAGGAGGGGGCAGAAGGAGAGAGAGAGAGAGAGAGTACCTATGACTATGAGCCATATGGGATAACAGAATGAAAAAAGAGTGAGGGAAAGAAGGAGAAGTACGAAACAGGCAACTTTGCTGGGAGTGCATGGTAAAATGGCTAGGGAAAATTCGGAGACGTCAGTTGTCAGCATGTTTGCCCCGATTTTCTGGACGGCCAGCTCGCTAGATTGCGAAAGTTGTGGATAACTGTGATGTTGGAGGTGAGAGATCCTTACCGGGAATGGAGAAGGGGGAACGACTGGTGGGTGGCCGAAGGCATCCTCTTCTGCTTGTAGAAGAAAACTCACTCTGAGTGAAGGGAGGGAGGGGCGGGGATGTTGTATTGAAAAATGGAACGTGGCGAAATAAGAGGGATTAACACCTGAGTCTAGGAAGACATGGTGAGGAGGAAGATGAGAGAAGAGAGGCAATTGAGCTACTGTATAGCATGACAGTCCTATTGTCCCCAGCTCGCTTTCCTTCGTGAGAATGGACAATCTGCACGGTCAGGCATCGGAAGATTCATGGCATACAGCAAGAGGCGCTTAAACTAAGAGACGGACCTGCGAGTTAGTGATGCAACGGTCGATGACATCAGCAGGCGGTTGATATAAAAACGAGCGTTTACCCTGTGATCGAATAATTAATGCTTGGATCTGCCCGAATGTTGCAATGAAGACGAATACTGGCATTTCATCTCTGTTTTGTACTCAGTGATGTCCCAAATTGCCAATTTTATCACAGTTCACATCTACACACAGCATGCAAGCTTGGTTTTATCTGGCAGCGTCAGACACCCGCCATTTTTAATAATCACCCACTGAGTATTCTCAGACGTGTGATGTTACATGCTGAGCGGTTATATTGCAGTTGTCCTTCATCAGGGGCCTAGAGGAAAGGGAGGGACATGTAAGATGTTACAGCTTTTTTAAGAAGAAGTAGAAAAAGAATAACAGTAATGGTGGCATTAATTTGAGTTGTGCAGCTGATGGAATTATTATTAAATTCAGTGTCATTTACAATACGTGGAGATGCGCAGAAGCGATAGTTGGGGGGCGGAGAGGTAGAGACTGCTACATGTCCTTCTCTGATCCGAATATCGAACTGAAAGCAGAAACTACGAAAAAAAAAAATATCTAAAGGGAGTTTGTTTTTTTTTCTTTCTTTCTTCTTCGTTCTTTCTTCCACGGGGGTGGAATATCCGTGTGATGAAGTAGAAGAGATGAAGTGAGAAAAGGCCTATCTAACGAGATGATGTAGTATAGATTATGTGTAATCTAATGAAATGATTCGATATATACACCGTGGTCCTTGTGACTGGAGGATACAGTTGAAAGATTTGTGGCATCATCGGATAAAGAAAACACAAAGAACAAAACTAGATCTATTCAGTTTCAGTCATCACAGGAGAAACTTCTTTGGTTTGAACTGGCCTGATTGATAGCGTATAGCCCATGCATTATGTGTCAGGAGAACTTAATGCGACGCTCCAAAATGGAGAACAATTGATATGTTTCTTCATCTTTGCAGTTCCACTTCGTTGTATCTCCATGTTCATCTGACTGTTTTAGCATACCGCCAGCGATCACGCGGGAAATTCTGAGATGTTTTGGCGTTGTTGATTTTATCCCATACATGGCTGAGACGATGTGGCGGTTTGACCTGGTTAAAGACGTCTCCTTCCAAATCCACCCATTTTGCTTCAATAGGTACTCTGATTTCTCTGCCTGAACATTTTCTTCTCAAAAAAAGAAACCAGATATTCGCATGGGGTCTTTACTTGTTCCCTTTGGTCAACAAAAACACACATTCGCAATGGGACTATGCCGGACATAACCGGAAGCAGAACAAAGGCTTTGGCCATCTGATGGTAGAAGACACCTTGCTTTGCTTGTACGCTGCAGTGGAACTGGTTAACTGTAACTTACACTGGGACAACGTAGCAAGCGAAGGGATGGACGATATTGGCTTGTTTGTCACACACTAGGACTCTATAATGTCGGGAGGAAAACAGGCTCTGTAAATCCCGGAAAAGATTAGAGAGGGAAAGAAAGAGGCCGAGAATAAAGAAATCGGGAGGAAGAGTATTAGAAACCAGTCCATTATATCTCTTTCAAAAGGATTTTTGCGGGTGTAGATTTACGAGTCGGCCACACCGACGTCTTCGATCTGCTGGAGATCAAAATCTGTAATTTAGTTCTAGGTGTATCATAAGGGTTTTGCCTGGCAGTGCAAACAAGCAAACAATAGCCATCTCAGGGGAAGCTTGGGGGGGGGGGGATAAAAAGTCAGGAAACGTGGAGATTCAGAAACAGAAAAAGAAAAAAAGCAACAGCGAGAGAATTCTACGACTGACTGGTAGCAATTATTTTGGTGTTTATTGAACACAGTTCTGTTGTTCATTCTAAAGTCCCCCCCCCCACCCCTCCTCCTCCTCTCTATCTGTCTGTCTCTCTCTCTCTCTCTCTCTCTCTCTCTCTCATTCTCTCTCCCTCGCTTTAATTAACAAGAGGTCGTATTTTGTCATTTGGTAGGCGCTTCCGCTCGGCAAAGAAATCCATTAATCAGCTCTATAACCTCGCAGAAACCGTTTGCTTCATGTTTGGAATCTTTATTTGGCACTAGAAAGACGAGGAATTATAAGCCAGATGCAACAGAAAAGGGTCGGCAATTCAGGCTGCACACAGAGCACCTAACTATGAGAGAAATAAAGGATGATTGGTTGAAAGCAAGACTGTCTGGAGATTTGTCATTATGTCAGAAACAGAGACAACTTGAATAAGGGAGCAAAAATGTCGAAAAGGTCATCGTTCTAGCAATTGGCGATGTAGTGTTTATGAAAGAAAGGCAAGTCTTTGTTACCAGAAGACTTAATAACTTTTTTCCCCTCTCATGAGAAAGGTCTTTTGCTCTTTACACGTTTACAGCTGATGGGCTCAGTGAAATAAGACTGAATCAGAGAAGTAGCTGGAAGGAGATATTTATTTCAGCCCTTAGCTGAGTACATGAGCTTTCATACTCAAGCATGGCAATGAAGGGAGAAGGAAAAAAAATCAATTTTGCTCTTGTTATGTTTGTGATCTATGTGAAACGAAAACAAAAACAACGATCAAAAAAAAAAAAAATAAACTGATGATAAGAGATAGACGTGTTCGTCATAAATATGGTGAGCTGAGTTCTCTGTTGCTCCATCTCTATTTGTCGCATTTTGAGAAAATTGATGTTCTGTGTTTAGCAACTATCCAGGCACGTGGGAGATAAAACAAAATGATTTTCAGAATCTACCTATTTGGACAAGTGATCGCTGAAATAGTTACATTATATGGTAGATTTATTATCCCTCTTTTATGTGACATCTGTATCTCCAAAGAGCCCCCCCCCCCCCCTCAAAAAAAAAGGAGATAAAGCAACAAAGAAGTGAGTTCCATAAACAAGAGCATTTTCCCCCTACTTGGTAATGCTTGTGTTATTGGTTCACAGTAAAAATATTTCATTTCTGGACCATAGATATGATAAGGAACTTGACCATGCTATATGGCGCTCAGTCTGCAGCCACCGACAATGTCATTGCGTGTTTGACTCTCCTCAATCCTTCAACTCCTCTGTCTTGCCTCCTCTGCTTCCTTCCCCCCGCACCCGGTTACGGTTTTGTTAAGCTTTTCAACCTCCTGTCGGTGTGCTTATTCCAAATGTACAAAAACCCACGAAAATTTAATTTGCGAGCTCAATATGCTCTGTTCGCTTCCATTATAGACATGCTTGAATTTCCCGTTTGTTTTCCTGCCTGTCTTGTTCTGTCACCGTTGTCCACTTTACTGTTCACCATCAGTGATAAATCTGGTTCCTGCGAAGCCAGTCTTGTTTGGCCTCGACCTGAAAGAGGGAAGGGAGGGGACGGGACAGAAGCGAGCAATTTTACAGTGATTGACAGCCCTGGCTTCTTCTGGACAACGTGTGGCACTGGCCAGTAAAAAAAAAAAAACTAACCCCCCCCCCCCCCCAAAAAAAAAACAGCAACAAAAAAAAAAGCCAAACAATATATGACTATTATTCTTTTTTTGTTTAATTGTCTGTCTGTCCGTCGGCCTGCCCGCCTGTCTGTCTATCCATTCATCTATCTGACTGATTTGGTCAATTGTTTTACCTATGTGCCGCTTGTCTATCAGTCTGGAATCTGGCTGCTTGAGTAGCCAGTCCACCTATCCGTCGTCATTCCACCCAGCTATCTGTCTGGCTTTCTGCTTATCCTTTGTGTCAGCGTTTCCTTTGGATTTGGGTTTATCATTTGTGTTAGATCGTCCTCACTACATAACAACTGTCAGAGATATCTAGCTTAGTGCCTAGCAAAATCGATGATGCCAGTCTGATCTCTCTCTCTCTCTCTCTCTCTCTCTCTCTCTCTCTCTCTCTCGCCTAATGTTCTAGAAAATCAGTAATGCGGTCCACGGCTTGCCATTAAGCTAACTTTTGCGGGGTTTTTTTTTTTTTTTTGCTGTCAAGAAAGAAGTTTCAAAATTGGATTTTCCAGATACCCCTTTCAGCAGGAAATTAGGAAGCACCAAAATTGTTGGGCCCCAAATCCTTTCATCTCTTGTACTTAAGTGGGCAGGCATCAGTTGGTGCTTCATAGCCACAGCTGCTCTGATGTTTGATTTTGCAGAGTTACATGTGTTACGTAAGCGAACGGTGCGTGCGAATTGTATGCACCATCAGTGGTTAGATACACATCGACGTGGTAACCAAATAAATATGTCGTACTTCTCACATGGATAACATATGCCTTAGCAGAGCCTTCGGCCCAGTATGGCATAATGTAGGAATGATTCGGTGTGTTGTGTTTAGGAGAGGGAATGCACGTGTGTATGCTTGTTATTGCGGTAGAGAGTTTAAAACCTCCAGATCCTGTGGTGTAAGCAGGAGGAGGAAGAGAGGGAGGGAGGAAAAATGTCAAGAATGAAAACATAGGGAATTTCATTAGAGAGTGCCCAGCATTTTCTAGGGAAGAAACAACGTCCATAAAAGTTTGGTGTGAGAATAACATTTCTTCATCGTCTACTCACCCTTCCAACCAGATAAAGCCACAAGAATTCTTTTGACGGGTCATGTGGTTTTTCTATCTCTCCTTACCTAGCAAAATTGCTTTTGTCATTCAGGACAGTGAATGCACATACTGTATAATATCCTATAGAAAAAGTACCAAAAAAGATTGAGGGAGGAATTTTTGACCACCAGGTGAAGAATATGGAGTAGTTGGGAAGACAGTTTTGTAACTTTACCAAATGGTACAGAGAGTACAGCATATCTAGCTGTTCAAGCATCCAAAACTTTTTCCTTTCATCCCTCCCCCCTCTCTCTCTCTTCCCCCCACCCCCCTCCCTCAAATCCTCTGCCCCCACTGGTTCTGATTGTGATGTCTTTCAGGTTATTGCATTGCAGTTGTTGATGTGATCAAGGTTTTGCAGCCGATGCTTGGAGCACTTCCCATTGTGTCTTCCCCTCTCATACATAGCCACCACTGCTCTCTAGCTTCAGTTGCTGTTAACTCTCTCTCTCTCTCTCTTTCTCTTACTCTGTCTCTCTCTCTCACACACACACACTCCCAGTTTTGCTCCCAATTCCTCTCATTCCTTTCCGAGCTTCACTCTCTCTCAGTCCTCTCCCCTTTCTGTCTCTCTATTCACTCCTCTCCCACCTCTCTCACTCACTCACTCTGTCTTTATCCCTTTCTTTCTCTCCATCCCACTCAGCTCCTCTCCCACCTCTCACTCTCTCTCTCTCTCAGTTCTTTCCCCTTTCTTTCTCTCTATTTGCTCCTCTCCCACCTCTCACTCACTCACTCTGTCTTTATCCCTTTCTTTCTCTCTGTCTTGCTTCTCTCCCACCTCTCACTCTTCTCTCAGTCGTTTCCCCTTTCTTTTTCTCTCTCCTTCTCTGGCGCTCCTAGCTCCTCTCTCAGATCACTCTCTCTCTCTCTCTCTTTCTCTCATTCAGTTCTCTTTCATTATCTCTGTCTTAACATTCCATTGTCTGTGTCTTTCTCTGCTCTCACATTCTTTCTTCTTCCAGTCTTCAACACTATTTATTCAACACACTATAACACTATCTTTCTCTCACTCCTCTATCTTGGGACCCAGACTTAGTAGCTTAGCATAAAAGCAACAGTTCATGCAGTCAATTTTTAACATTTGAGTGCTACTTTTCTCTTTAAAACATTACTGGTTGTCACATTCAGTCATACCTCTGACTCAAGATTGTTATCTTGCTCTTTGTGTTTGTATTGATGTGACTTTTCCACTCGCACCTTGTTTGAAAATGCGTAGATTTCTCTTGAATATTAGTAGACTTCTCCGACTGTTATAAGTTTACACTTTGCCATTATCAATTTGTCCACTGAAATGCAGAGCAAAACAACAAATGGCCTCAGATTGTGGGATATTAATCATTTTCCTTTCCCCTGTTTGGAAATGAACGACTTTAAGAAAAATGTTATCAAATGTAATCACTGCTTAAGTCTTCCTTGTACTAAGTTACCTCTGTGTTACAGAATGACATCATGGCTATTTCTGATAGTTTTCTTGTGTTTGCTCAAGACATTTTCACGTTGCAAGAAAGAAATCAAATTAAAACAAAACAAAATAAAAAACATATTCTAAAAATTTATTTTTTTATTCCATTTTCATGTATACAAAGAGATATATGGAAAACAAACAAATTTTAAAAGCAGAATAATGACAGCAAAATAAGCCCAATTACCACTCATTGGGGAAAAAATTTTGGAAAGTCTTAATGAGAGTTGGATTTTATTTTACCCTGTTTATTGATGCCTTTCATTGAGCATACAAGAAGAAAGAAAACTGATGCATTTGAATCCATGCTGGATTTTTTCTGTATAACATTTGGGGGAAAAATAACTAATAATAATTAAATTGCAAAGAAAATAATAGTAGCAATTCACAGTTTCTTTGTGAACTAATGATGTAGAAAAGAAAAGAAAAAGACAATTTCCCCCGGGGTGGCTCTGCCGCAGTTATTCAGACACTAAACTGTCCGCTTTTAGATGCTGGTCATCTTGTTCCAGTCAGATTTTTTGGGTTTTTTTTTCTTTTTGTTTTGTGTAGGTGGAAGTTAATGGCTATTTCATTTTGTTTGTTTGGTTTTTTTTTTTTTTTTTCTCCAGTTCTTTGATGAAATGAGTGGAAAATCAAATGTTTCATATATAAATTTTGTCTTGATAGAGAGGGATGTAAGTTTACTTTCCTGTGCTTGAGTACAGTTGAGTCTGATTAAAGTCAACTGTTCAGGACCCTCCAAAAAAAAATGTTGGCTTCAAACAATGTTGACACTAACCACACACTAACTACAATGACATCAAGAAAAAAAAATGATAGGAGAGTTAGACTTCAAGCAAGAATGGAGTTTAAATGGTCAGCTAATCCAATCTTTCTCTCATCACGTCACATTTAAAGTAGAGCCCATTTGAAAGATCTGAATGAGAGGGAGAAAGATGTGACATATTGGCACTGAAATCAGTGACTTGTTAAAAACCCCAAACAAGAAGTACTGACAGTCTGTCAGGTAACAGTGCACAGTCTCATTCATTCAGTGAGAAGCAACAACGGCACAGATCCTTTTCTGTGCTGTCATCAATGTCATGTCATCAACTTTTATCTGCATAGTCATCGTCATACTGTCCAATATCTAGGATCTCCGATTCCCCTTCATAGAAGTATGACACTAGACTGTCCTTCAACAATTATACTGGTAGTGTTGAAGACTTACAGGCTACAATAATCACATGTATATACTTCAGTGTAGTATTCAGTACACACACAGAACGATATACATCACAATATCACAATATTTTCATTCACTATCATATCAGAATCAAAGGGCTATTCATCCAGATCAGGTTGCTGAACCCACTTGGTGACTTAATGTCATTGATGATCTGTTCAGTCATTTGCCAGTGAGAATAGAAAGGGGTTTTTAGCATGACAAATGCTTAGCATGTGGCTCAATAAAATTGAGATTGTTCTTTTTTATATTTGAGTTTGGATGCTCTGAGATTGAATAGCATCCTTGTGACCTGTGAGCAGTGGAACATGATGCTTGTCATGAGGATACTAACTTGGTCATGGCAAGAAGCTTAAAACCAACATGCTTATATATAAATTGGAGAATTGCTGAAAAGAAATTTAAAAAAAAAAAAAAAAATCTAATTCAGAAAGACACTGGAAGTGGTTTTGGGCTCTTTCCATGACATTTTTTTTACTTCCCTTGTGCCTCTTTTATTTTTCTCTTCATGTAGTATATTTTTGTTCCTATACTGTGACTTTGTGTTTATTGGTTTGATACCAGTGTGGCTTGCCAGTGTTGTCTGTGATACTATAACCCTATTACCATCTCAGTATTGGTCAGGCTGCAGTAAGCCATAGCAAATGTTGCAGCTGAGTTTTAGCCATTGCCTGTGGGTACTACAGCTTAATAAACCTGACATTGTTGACACCAAGTCATTATTCAATGAAGAGCATTTAAAGGAAGTACATGAATCAGCAAATTGCAGTGAAACGTGTTTAATCTCAGATGGTTTTTGAATAGTTGCAGGCTTAAACTTTGTTGAAAAGACAGTAGCTGTAAATTGTCAACAGATTTGTTTGTGGAAGTTAATAATTTTGCCATAAGTCAACATTTGCCTGAGGCATCTCAAACTTAAAGGAAATCTGATTTGATGACTGATGCAAAAGTGTGATTATATTTTCAAACCTGTTTCATTTTCGTCTTCATTTCTTTTTTTTTTTTTTTTTCCTTAACTGTATTTTATGTCTTCTCGGTCTTTGTATAATTACCAGGCTCTATGGGACATGTTATTTAAAGTCTACAGTTTAGCTAGCTCTGACCTAGTCATTGACAATTGAAATAGTTTTGATATTACATGAAAGTGACTTGAGTTTTCAGGATACTAGCAAGAAAGAAATTATCTTTTGACAATTTTTCTTTTTAGGTCATTTGTGTTGTTGGTTTAAGCATAGTTTGTTTCTTTCAAGAAGACGATATGAGGCCAGTTTTACTAAGATTTTTATCATGTTTCTGGTCAGTACTCCTCAGCAATCTGCATTTCATTTGGAGAATTGTCTGAGCTTAAGAAATGGTTCTTAAATGTAGGCTGTTGATACGTGAATAACATTTTATCACTGAGTATAAAACATTGGATTAGTTGGGAGTATTCCTTGTTACAATCTTGTCTCATCAAGTTTTTTATTTTCTTCTGACCCAACATCTAATGTTGACTTTTGTCATGGTTTCATACATAGTTTGAGCTCTTTCTGCATGTGTGACTGATGATTATCCTTGTCTCTGCAGTGGCCTCCCTCAGCCTGCCCGGACTGTCTGCCAAAGATCGCAAGTTTTCCGCCCCAGTGTTTGGCGCCAACCACAAGAGCAAAGATGATGTGGTTGACTTGGATCACCACCGACTGCCGAGGACAAGTGAGATAGAGAACATTCCAGAGGTGGTAGAAGAGGACACTGCAGCCTTGAAGTCTCCGTTACAGAGGTAGGGTAGTCTTGTCAAAGATGAACACATGTTATAGTGATAGTAGATGACAGTGAAGTCTTCAACCCAAAGGTAGGATTATCATGCAAGGAAAAAGGACAAATGAAAATAGAAATGATACTAAGTGATCAGATTTGGATTTTCAGAAAACTACAATTTCTTTTATTGCACTGTGTTTTATAGTGATGGAACTTCATTTTTGTTTTAAAGTTTGCCCTTTCAATAATTGATAAGATTCTCAATACTTGACAAAATGACCTGAATGGCATTCATTGTTTTATGTTCATTGTCACATTTTGCATTAATTTTATTACTCATCATATGGCTTGCGGAACAGTCAATTGGAAGTTTAATTCATCTAAAAGCTATATGAAATAAATTGTTTTTACAAAAATTTAACTTTTCTGAAAATCTAATTCTACAGTTTGGTATATTCCACAACGTAATGGAAATAGTAACTAACTTCAACACATTAGAGATTAAGATCTTTGTTGGAGCTCCAACACGTAAACAATTTAAAATAAATGGTTCAGGGTACATGTGCTTGATTTCTGCCTGTTTGTTATTTCTATAATTCTGAAATTGTCACTTTTCATTATTTCTTTTTGTTCAGTACTAGTCCTCCAAAGCGAACAGTCAGCATGGGAATCACTCGTCAGCTGTCGGATGACATTGATGATCTCCCGCCACCTCCTCCATCTCCCCCTCCCCTCACATCACCCTCACCTCCTCCGCCACCTCCTCCTTTTGAAGATGATGAGCCCCTTCCCCCTGTCCCAGAGTACTTACAAGACGTGGAAGGGAGCAGAGAACAAATAGACGCTGACATTGGCCTTCAGATGAGAACCCTCAGTGTCAACTCCAGCGAAGAGATACTGGACAGAGCTCCACAGGAAATGGTCAACCATGATCATGAGATGATAGAAGACACCACAGTGATACCTGAGGAAGTTCTCCCTCCCGTACCAATTACAAATGACCTCAACTTCCAAGGAGACACGTCACATGACAAGTCTGAAGGAGATGTGGATGTCGCCGACCTGTCATACGTGAAGGAAGAGAGTGATCAAGGGGCAGGGCCCGGGAACATCAGCGCTATGAGTGAGATGACTTCCAGTCCTGTGAGTGGAAGAGCAGTCAGTCAAGGCAGCATTTTGTCAACCCAGGAAAAAGATGAGGATCAGAAGAAAAAAGTCAGGGTAAGTGGAACTTCAGACAGTACTCACACTTTTGAGCGTATTTTGTGTTGCTTTGTTTTGCTTTGCTTTTGTGTATGTGTGTGTGTGGGTTTTTTTTTTGGGGGGGGGGGGGTTGCTTTATATATATATCTATATATCTATGGGGAGTGGGGTTTGCAGTTCCTGAAATCAAGTTATGTCTTCAAAACGTCAAATTTGAGATAACTTCAACCATCCCTAGATATAGTTTCACTACTGATGTATTTAATATCAACATTTTCACAGCGTTCATGGCCAAGGAGTTGTCGTAAATATATAAAGAGGCTAGTAATCATCAGAATTTGCGTGGAATGGTATGATCTTTTTGGTCATCTAAATAATTTTTTATTTTGAAAGTGAACATGTGGGAACAAACTTAAGATCCTGTTGTGAAAATATTCCCACCACTCTAGCCTTACTAGTTTGCAGAATTTCCTTAAGGAGGTTTCTTTTTCAAGCAACAAAAAAAAAAGGCATATCAGTGAGTACCAGCTACAATTTCAAGCTGAAAGTATTTGAATGTGGAGAGTCCAACCCAGAATTCAGGTATCTTCACATCAGTTTATCACTGCCACAATGTTTCATTTTGGTCGTTATAAAAAGAACGCAGCAGGAGACTAAACTCTGTCATTCCTGAGTGAAAAATGTCCCTGTTCCTGAGATCATATTATGAAATACCAGTCTGGAGACAGTCACATCCAGAGCTTGGGGAATTAGCCTCTAATCTTTTCTTCAGTGAATAGTCTTTAGTATGATTCCAGAACTCAGAAATCTTTGCCTTGAGCAGTTTATTGATTTTTATTCCTTCAGGAAAGTTCTTCTTGACCTACATTACATTGTTGAGGAAGCAAGGAAAACCTCAAAACAGAAGAAAAAGGAAAAGAAAAAAAGAAAAAAAAAGGGAGTGCTTTATCCGTGAAGATGTTAGTCACAGATATTGATTTGTGATCCGCTGAAGTTAGGTTAATTCCATCATTATAGCTCAACATTTTCAACATTCATAAATATATGAAAGTGCCTGAGGGGTTTCAGCAAGCTGCATTACCTGATTAGATACCATTTACTCTCAGTATTGACACTATTATTCATCAGTCTTGTAGGCAGACTGTCAGAATATGTTTAATACCAGGGTACAGCCATTATGAAGTACCCTGAAGATGTTTGCCCTTGTAACTGTAAGTCTAGAATTTTTATGTTCAGCTCGGGGTCCTTTTTATTTGTTAGAACTCATTCACTTCTCTAAATTTACTCTTAGTTCATGAAAACATGGCTATCGCTGACATGTTTAGTATAAATGTCAACATTTGTTGTAGGCTCTGTGAATAATGGTAGATTCTGTGCGATTTTAATCAGAAGATACCTTATAGTTATGTATATTTGAGGAACTGACGTTCTTTCCTAGGACTTAATCTCAGCCATCTCAGAGCCTTTGTGGAGGCTAAAAGGCCTAAATAATAGTAAAAACTGTCCAGTTCACTGAAAAATAGCAGAGAAACATGTTTTCATTGTCATTGTAGCTGAGTTCAGTGATACAAGAGATGTCCCACAGACTGTATTGAGATACACATAGCACCACGCTTCCCTACTATAATGGCAGCAGTCATTCTCAACATTTATTGAGAAAAAACCTTGTTGCAGCACAAATCATTTGATAAGTCGTGCCATTATGATTCAGTTGCATTTACACATACACATAATTCTATTGGCATTTTGTTTTCTTAATAATATTATCAAATAGCACTCATGCTCAGGAATGTCGTTGGACATCAGTTGCATTTTGACGCAAGTCTGACTTAAGCCATTATTATTGGGTATGACACTATCTCAGTTTTAATTAAAGATATGAAAGTACTGGCTCAGTCCTGTGAATATCACTGTAGCCTGGGTTATGAAAATCATTAAAAGATTTTTGCACTATATTTACCTAACAGTATATGTTTGCAGAGCTGTCAGGCTCTTCAGGCAGACTTTTGTGATAGGAATAATTATAACAAGGGAGTAGAATCTGAAGTCTGTTTTTACTATTACATAATTGTAATGAGAGATGTTCTGGAGCCCTAATCACTTATTCAATACATTGATAAATATTTTACTATCACATAATTGTAATAGGAGATGTTCTCTAGCTCTGATTACTTAATCAATACATTTGATAATTATAGGTGGGCAGGAATAAGGAACATCAGGAGTGTTTTGTTACCTGCAGAAATACATGAGATACAGGGAAAATTGGATCACAATAAAAAACTTTATTGACTCTTTACATACAAACACGATGGCATTCAGTGCAACTCTAAACATTCAATCATAATTATATCACGCAGAGTTCAGAATATCCAACTAAGGTAACATAACATAATCCATTTGCCCATTTTTTTAAAACATCGTTGGAATGTGTAATTTGTCATATATAGCAGAAATGAAATGAAAATCATTCCATGCAGTTGCTGTTATATTTCCTGTTTGAAGCAGACTGCCCTGGCAATGATTATTGATGATGAAATACATCATTAGCTGCTTGGGTTTTTTTATGCTGACATCAATAGCCTGCTAAGCTGCCCCAGGCAGGTGTGGTGCCTCAGCAGACATGTGAAAGGTCGAAAACGGGGAAATGTTGACATACACCAGAAACACTGTTTGTTGGCTGGGGGATCAGAGAGATGTTTGAGTTATTGGGCACCTGCAAACATCAGTCTATGCTCTGGTCTCTGTCTCCTGAGCAGCTCTCACTCTGTCTTTGTGTACCTCTGCCAGCCTCCTTCCTGCATAACTCTCTGTCTTTATCTCTCTCTCTCTCTTTTCCCCCATCTTTCTCTGGTTCCTCTCTCTCTCTCTTTCTCTCTCTCTCTGTCAGTCTGTCTGTCTCTCTCTCTCTCTCTGTCTTCTCTCTGTCTCTCTGTCTCTCTCTCTCTCTCTCTCTCTCTCTCTCTCTCTCTCTCTCT
>JBCAUA010185245.1:0-21508 GCA_038406235.1 Peronia verruculata | reverse complement strand
TAGAAGAAAAGCAGAAAAAGTGAAAAATGACCAAATATAAGGTCAAATTACTTATAAATTATTTCAAGCGCGTTGCTGTTACAGGAAATGCATTTTTCTCCTCTTGAGTGTTTTCCGCCTTGTTCTTCATGAAAAGATGATTGATGATTAATGAAGACCACAGGGGGGAAAATGACAGTAGTCACAAAATATGTTTTTTATGATTATCTGCCCTACAAGTAGCCTTCGTAATGAAGTTTCGTACCTTCTGTCTATCGAAAGATGATTATAGTACAGTGGTCTCTGTCTAAGAGAACCCTCTGCCTAAGAGCCCGGTTCACCTAAGAACCCGCCACTGATGCAAAACGGAATTTTTCCTCTATAATTTACCCCTTTAAGAACCTGCTCCGGACGCTCCCAAATAAAAAAATTCGTCTAAGAGCCCGGTGTCAGACCAAGATACCTGAGTACTTATGGTATCATCATACTGTTCATTTGAGAGAAACACACAGTGCTAGATGTGCAGTAAAATGGGGGTGGAGGGAACAGGTAGACAAAGGAGTGGAAGTGATGGTTGATGTATGACTGCATAATCAGGCCACATTGTTAACCATTTCTTTGTTTGACAACACGTGGGACAACACTTGTGATTGGCTTTGTGGATAAGGAGTTGTAAGATTAGCCTCCTGACTGGTCAGCTGTTTTGCTCCTTCGGTCGGTTTGTAAATACTTTAGTCACTCGTGCGATTATCCGTGCGGCAGCATGGCAGTATCATGTTTTCAACATGGATACCATTATGTGAAAACTCATACGGCGTTTAAAGCGCTGGGTAGAATTTATGTAACTATACGCTAAAAAGATCAGGAGTTGCTACATGTAATTACCATACATGGCTAGAAAAGAAGGCTGTACTTGTTCGCATAGATAAATCTTTAACTAATGGTAACGATCAACTAATCATAGTGGTGAAGACAGTCTGTGATCAGATAGGTTGCGTAACTTTTCAATTCGCGTATGGACCCGTCCACCTAAGAGCCCACTTTTTTTGTCTCCCGACGACTGGGTTCTTAGACGGAGACCACTGCACTATAAACAAAAAATACAGTGATATACTCTTTTACAAGAATCGTACACTTTCAAATCTCAAAATTCATTTTACATAAAACTAGTATTTTGTGACTACTGTGATTTTTTCCCCTATGGTCTTCATATGAAAGCTTAAATCTTGGGGCAGGTGTGTCCAAACTTTTTGGAAAGGGAACCACATTTGGTGAAGTGAAAATATGGGAGCAGCCATTCAGCCTTACATTCTTTGAACCATTATCAGCATGAAAATTACTGCCAGTGAACTATTTAGTGAATTTTCTATTGCAAATGGCATAATTTCACTTCTTAACATAGAACACATGTATATAAATACAGGTTTTTACCGAAATCACTCAGCCTTTTATATTTTGAAGGCTACAAAAAATGAAGAAAAAGTCAACTGGAGGGAAAAAAAAAAAAATTCTGAAAGATGAAACATATTTAGGTTCATTTGAAACATCACAGAGACTGTGAGCTGGTGGAATTTTTAACTCACTTCGTAATCGGGTCTCTGGTTGGATTTTGGACATGCCCGTCTGTTCAAATTAATTCAGACTTGATAGAATTATTATAGCAAAATTCATGCAGGGGAAAAATGGTAAATAGTCAATATTCCAGTATAAGTCACATACAACTGCAGTAAGATGAGTACTCATTGATTATTTTGTTTGTTTTACATCTTTGTCACAAATTTCACTATTCTTCTAATAATATGCAATTGATACCCGTTGATTAATAGGATGTTATAAAAATAATAACTCAAGATATTTGAGGGAGCAAACTGGCAGGGCCATCCAACCGGACCTTAAGTCAAGAGGATAATATACTAATAAGATATATACTGTAGTTTAGCAGTGAACAGTACAATTTCTGAAGTGTTCAAAATATTACAATTCCTCATTTTTTTACCTCCAGATCTTCAGAATGTCAACATCACACTCAGAATCCTGTTCAGACCTCAGGTGCCTGCCCTTCCCAAAATCTACACCAACCTGGGTATTGATTATGATGAGAGAGTCCTGCCATCCATCACCACAGAAGTTCTCAAGGCTGTTGTGGTTAGTGAGACTCATTTACACTAGGAGAATTTAAATAAGATTACTTATCAACAGTTTCAGATACTCAGGCATGAATCCCAGCAGAAGTCATAGAGGGCTTTGGGGATAGAATCATAGTCAATTCCAGTCATAATCTGAAATTCTATCCTTCATATCCATTCCGCTTTGCCAAGTGAGCTATTTTCTCAAGAAATATGTCTGGGTTTATAGAACTCTTCCCAAATGATAGATCTGTAATCAAAATTTGGGAAATGTGGCTGAGGAAGTAGAGACAAAGGAACGTGTGCTTAAGTTGTACTGGATGAAATCTTTGGAAGAAATAGAAAGTCTAGCCAGCACAAATAGATTGTCTTTTTAACCCATTCAATACTGCAACGCCGCTACCGATTCAGTACCGCAGCGCCCACTATGTATCGCCGTTACTTTCGTTTTCTTTACGAATGGATATGCAGCCCTAAGTACGAGATCTCTCCTGGAACTTGGTTTAGAGTATTTAAGGGAAGTCACTGCTGAATTTCATCATATTGGAACAATGTGTTTGCTAGCTACGATTATTTAAAGATTGCATTAAATTTTTAACAGTCTGACAAACAGATGGTAGCGGGACTGTCACATTATGATGAAGAAACATGCATTTGATGTGAAATATGCATGTGGTAATAAATCAGACGTAGACTAAGAATTTGAGCCTTATTTAGAAGAAGAAAGTTACGGTGATGAAGATGAAATTAGATCTAGATCTGACTCAATCTAGCAGTAAAGATCTATAGAGATCTAGATCTTTGTAATGAAGCCGGCACGGGTGCAATCTGAATTTCATTGTTTTGTCACTGTTATACCCGAAAACAAGTACATTTATCACATTCAGGGTTGATTTCTCAACAAACTACACCTGATTTCACTCAAAAATCATGTAAAATGTATTTTTTCTTTTTTTTTTTTTTTTTTCTACTACCACTGGAGTTTTCGCCCCAATTATCTCCCTTGAATTGGTACTTCCAGCGTTCAAAATGTATTCAGGCCTGGTACTGAATTACTGAATGGGTTAAAGACTAATCATTACTATTTAAGTGTTAGTGTTTTTGAAAAGACAATAGTACTTGGGTTAATCCTTGAATTTCTTTTAAAGTAACCTTGGGATATTGAATATAAGGAAAAGAGCTTGGTTATTTGCCAGTTCTGGTCCGTGTAAATCCCAGTTAATCTAGAAAGTTCCAGATTCAGTTAAAGTATGTTTTGTTCTCATTTATTATTTTAGTACGGTATGTCAATGATGACTTCCCTTACAGGATTTGCAGGGCTTTATTCATATAGCAGATGACTACCATTTTTGAAAAATAGAATAATGCACAAGATGGGAATCGGAATCGCACAATTTTGAGATGGCCAAGTCTGTTTACACTACTAGTCTCAGTATGTTGCTTATGATAACGGAAAAATCACAAGCGCTATCCCATGTGTCAGCAAACAAAGAAAATCCCCTCCCCTACACGCCAGTTCTTTTCCTCCTAATGATTTAAATGAACAAGACCCAACTCCGTTGGCTTAACCAGCTGGGACTCTCAACCAGTGCAAATCCGCCCTGACACTAGCATGTAGGTCCAAGGAGCGGGTGACAAGTGTTCAAGATAGACCCAGTCGCGTAAATAGACACATCCTTTTCAGATTGTGGCGCAGCCTTTGCTGAGGAAGTCATCTCCCATTCCTTTCTTTTTTTTTTAAATTTTATTTTCTTAGTTCTTAATGCTAATGTTACTTGTTTGTCTCTACAGGCCCAGTTTGATGCTAGTGATCTGATCACACAGAGAGAGCTGGTGTCTACCAGAGTGAGCGAGGAATTGACTGACAGAGCCTTGCAGTTTGGTCTGATCCTGGATGATATTTCATTGGTAGGCTCAGTTTCACACTATCATGAGTATGGCTAAAGAGGCCACATTGAACAAAGAGATGTTAGCTACTTTCAGGTGTCACATGTGGTTATTTTGTTTGATCTTTGCTATGTGACAGTGACAATTACTTCTGGCAGCTTTGTTATTTGGGCATCATATAGTGTGGCATACCTGACATATATATGTAGAAAAAAAGGGTTAATAATGTTGGCCATTGGATCTTGGTCTCTGCCTGTATCTGGAGTTGGTGGTGGGGAATGATAGATAATAAATGACTTGCGACCAGGGCAAATGAGTCGGAAATCGCTCAGGGCAACGAAGATAAACGGCTGTTTTTCGTCGTTTTTAATTACTTTCCAACTAAGATACTAAATTTCTTTTTTCACAGAACGTCAGTTTAACCTTTTTTTAATCTGAAACAAAAAGAAATATTTTGGTATCACAGTTGGAAAATAGTGAAAAACGGTAAAAAACAGCAGTGACTTGAACTCACCTGGCGCGACTTGCAACTCATTTGCCCTGGGCGCAAGACAAATTATCTTTCTGTTTGGGTATTGCAACTACAGACAATAATTAGCTCTGAATTGTTGAATCAGTAACTTTAGTGTTGAGCAAATAAAGTTTGTTACAAAGAAGAAAACTCTCATTTGGAGACAGAATAAGTAAAGATGTTCTCTTTCAATTTAAGTATATATCTGTGTCTCTTTCATTAATGAACATAAGCATGTGGAGTGTATAGTGCTGAGGAATAATGCTAGACAGATCCAATGTTCTTTTGTGGATCGTAAATTAAAATTGAGATATTTATATTTAAAATGGGATTATAAAACATTGTTGTTAAAGGGTATATATTATATATTTAGATTATATGTTACATATTTGTGTTCTTAGCTACCATCTGCATGTGGTGAAAGCCCGTTATTGGTGGGATGTCTCCCTTGGAGTGCAATCCTCAGTGTTCCAGGAGTAGCATCTCTTCTCTCACTCCTTGCTCCTGTCTTCTGTCCCGCTGTCTTTCCTCTCTTCTTCTTGATGTGTAAACATATCTGTGTTTGGCACAATATAGGTGCCATTATGTACCATTAAACCCCAACACAGGCAAACAAAAAACACATAATGTAATGTTTTAAAATGCACAATGTTCTTCATGACTGATTTATGGTCCTGTTGTTTTATCCAGACTCACCTGACCTTTGGCAGAGAGTTCACAGAGGCTGTTGAGGCAAAACAGGTGGCTCAGCAAGAAGCAGAGAGGGCGCGATATATTGTAGAAAAGGTAAGCTGAAGGAAGATCATAGTGCATGGGGCTTGTTATTCTTTGGTGCTTGTTTTGTTGCCATGGGTGAGCTGTTTGAGCCTAGCATGGCCCTTAACCCATTCATTACCACAACACCCGCTACATATTCAGTACCACAATGCCCACTATCCTCTTTACTTTTGTTTTTTTATATAAATGGATATCCGGCCCTAAGTACGAGATCTCGCAGAACATTGTCTAGAGTACTCAAGGGAAGTCAATGCTGAATTTCACCATATTGGAACAATGCGTTTGCTAGCTACGATTATTTAAAGATTGCATTAAATTTTTTAACAGTCTGATGAATGGAATGTGTGGGACCATCACATTATGATGAAGAAACCCAGGTTTTCAGCATGAAATATGCCCTTGATAATAAATCAGATGTAGATCAAGAATTTGAGCATTATTTAGAAGAAGAATGTCACACTGATGACGACGAAATTATATCTAGATCTAGCCATTGATCTAGCAGTAAAAATCTAGAGATCTAGATCTGTGAAATGAAGCTGGCACTGGTGCAGTCTGAATTTTATGGTTGTGTCACTGTTATATCCCAAAACAAGTACATTTATCACATTCAGGGTTTATTTCTCAATAAACTACCTGATTTCATGCAAAAAAAACGTGAAATATATTTTATCTTAATTTTTTTCTACAACCACCAGAGTTTTCATCCCAATTATCTCCCTTGCGCTGGTACTTCCAGTGTTCAAAATCTAGTCAGACCTGATATTGAAGGGGTTAAGTTTTCTGTTTTAAACTGTGTACATGCAGCTCTTACAGTTTGACAGAGAAAAGTGTCATTGGCCATTGGTGACAGACTCAAATGACAGTTTTGATTTTGAAGTCAAATATTTGAAAGACACCAAATTATAGACGTAACAAATTGCCATCTCAATGTATCAAGCTACTGACAGCAAACTGAGAGGGCCAGAGTCATCAGCCACACAGTGATGTATTTCTGAATCAAAATAGATCTCCATTTGTTGTCCAGCATGACTTTGCCTGTTTTGTTTTTCATACCTTGTCAGCATGCACTTAAGCAATCTATTACCAACCCTATTGAAGTATTCCAGTGCTGCCAGTGATGGCGTTTTTGGCATGGCTAGGAAGAAACACACAGACGGACTCCATTTTAAGCCAGAACTCTGTGCAGAAAATTCTGACTGTAAGAAAAGTGTACCAGTGCTAAAACATCACCTTTTCTCAGCTTTCAAAGTGCAAAAGTGCTGACTGGTGCACGCTTAAGCCTGAAGAAATGGCTCTTGAATGCCCTTCAGGATCAAACAAATCTGGAAACATACCTTTACACGTATTTTCTTTGAATCATTTCCTTTTTTTCTGTAACTGTTTTGATGGAAATTGCTGCTGATTCTCGTTGTGTTTTTCATCCTTTTGTTTTCAAATAAAGAATCATGTCACAGTTATTTCCTTTTCTATAATATATCTATGCAGTTGTGTGTAATGGTTCCTTGATGATGCTTTGCCCACCATTATTTTCTAATTTAAAATAGTTATATTCAGCTCGTATATGTATCTTATCTTTTCAGGCAGAACAACAGAAGAAGGCTGCCATTATTTCAGCAGAGGGTGACTCGAAAGCTGCCGAGCTCCTGGCTCAAGCATTTGGCAAGGCTGGCGAGGGTTTGGTTGAGCTGAGAAAACTTGAGGCTGCGGAGGACATCGCCTACCAGCTCTCCCGGTCCAGGAACATTGTCTATTTGCCGCAGGGACAGCAAACTTTGCTCTCGCTACCTCAGTAATGCCAACATTCAGATTGAAAGGACAAGAACACATGTAACAAGTATCACCACCATTGCACCATACATCCGTTTAAGGCTTTTACAGCACATTGAACTGAGAAAATGTTTCATGTTTCATTTCCAAACTTTGGGATGAAATGTACATTGAAGGTTATACAGATTGTCAGTGTTGTGAATGTTGGAATTACTATAGATAGAGTTGATGCAGTTTTCATGTTATAGATCATAGACTCATTATGTAAATCACAGTCAGCTCTAAGTTTGGTAAAAAATTTTCCCTCATATCTCAAATAGTTTATACTTTTTGACAGAATAATAGGCAGATATATTTGTAAGGGAAATTGACTTTTGCAATTCTGTCTTACATATAGTTAGACAAGTATGAATTTTCATGCCCTTTCAGTCTTGTATGCCATTTCATTTCTATTGTTCGAACTTGAACAAATAGTCATTGACGAGAGTTTCATTATGAATGTGCCACATCTCCATTTTGTTGTCCATGTGAGCAGCTGATTTGGGCATTTGGTCAACACCAGGCAATAGAACACAAGCCTACCTTGGTGGCTTTTCATGGTTTCTTATTGTGGTTTCAGGCCTTTGGGTGTAGATGTTCTTGTTAAGGGTGCGTTGATTGGAGATTTGGGGGGGGGGGGGTATCTTCTGGACTTTATTATGGTTTGAGTGATGGAGTAAACACTATTTGCTCACAAATTTGTGACATTTTGTTCCACATCCAGGATTGCCATTTTGTGAAGTAATTATCAGGGATGTGAAATTTCCTACTGTTTTTGCTGTCAGCAATTTCTCTTTTGGCCCCAAATCCAGTATTATTTACCATTAACATACTTCAGTTTTATGTGCTGCCAAAGAATATGCCAGGAACTTTTCCTACTTGTTCATTGAGACAGATTGACATCCCTGAATTATGCTGTGTTAGTAATTATCTTATTTTAAGCAGTGCTAAATTTGTAGCCTATTCCTTTTTTTTTTTTTTTTCTTTTTTAAGCAAAGTCCTGAGAATGGGAAGGCATAAGTTCAGAATGAAAGAAGCATCTGAAATATTGTGTTATATACTTTGGTAGACTGTTACACATGTTGGCCAGATTTTTTATTTTATTTCTTATTTTTTGTTTTATTTTCAAATGTTTTTCAAGGAAAAGCTGTTTTCTTTCTTCTTTTTTTTTGCTTGTGTTTATAGAGAATTTGATTACAATGCATTAAATATGTATCATGAACTGAAAAATATGAGTCAGATCTGTTGTCTTGTGATGACATTGATATGAAAGAGATTGGTTGAAGATTTACGAAATGGCTTAACACTTTGCTCCCAACTGTCGCAGTTATGTAACAGCCTGAAAATCTCCTTTATACCCAGGCATGGCATTACATGCAAGCTGAACTAGGCAACGTCGGTGGAAGGAAGTAGAGAGGACAGGAAGTCACAAACTAAAGGTGTTTTCCACCATAGAGAGTTACACGTTGCCTTAATAGGACAATTATGGTGTGAAGGGGATTTTCAGGCCATAGCATAATTGCAACAACTGCAAGCAAAGTGTTACTGTTAGCTGTTAGTGAGTATGTTGTTAATAGAAGAAAATGCAACATGATCTATTGACCTCTGGCTCCTTAAAATGCTGCCTTTCTATGTCAGATGTAAGGAACTTAATCAGCCATTTCAAGCCAACTGTTCAGGCTGATAAGTTACTGACTGGAACTGACAGAATGTTCACGGTCACTAAATCTCAAGAGTTCAAATTAAAATGAACATTTGAGACATGACATGATGAAATCAGGCGCTCCTCAAACTGAGGCAACCAAAGAAATCACGTGCTTTTCAACAGTCTATAAATTTTAAACGCAATTTTTTTGTCTTTACATAGCCCTTCTATATGAATCTAAAATGCATTTCAAAATTTAATTTGCTAAAATAGACTGAGTAAAAGCCCCAAAATTGTAATTTAGTGGCATGGCTTAATAAGGATTAACAAAAATAATCCGCCATTTTTGCACTAACCTTAGTTCCAGCTACAGGTCACCCCCACTATCTTTGATTGCCAATATCTCAACTTCTACTTAAGGTTGAGAAAAAAATCATTTCACACACAGAAAGGGAAATCAACAATCTTAACAGTGATACCAATAACTCAATATGCTCAAAACTTGACAAGCGCCTGATTTCATAACTGACTTGTAACTGTGGCAGCCAAAGAACTTAGTCAATTCCAAAACCTTCTAAATACAGTTTGTTATGTTTTCTAAGTTAAAAATACTGGTGACAATCACCCGTCAGTCAAATTCTAGTACGTGTTGTGGAGACATTGTATTGAGACCTTTGTAAGATCAGTAACAGCTACTAGTAGACCTGGTGACTCTAGTATTATAACTTTTGTCATAACTATTATTTTGACAATCATCTGATTTCATCTTGTTGCGTCTCAAATGTGAATGCAGGTACATGTACATGTAATAACTGACTTATAATAATTGTGGCAGCCAAAGAACTCGGTCAATTCCAAAACCTCCCAAACACTCAGCTTAGTTAAGTTTTCTAAGTTAAAAATATGGGTGTCTATCACCTATTAGTCAAATTCTAATAAATGTTTATGTATGTGTTGTGGAGACATTGCTTTGAGACCTTGGTAAGATTAGTAACAACAACTTCTAGTATGGCTAGTCACTGCACAGGGATGTCAAACTTCCGACTTTAGTCGTTTAGTCGGAATTCCGACTTTTTGGTTGCCGCCGACTTTCCTGCTTTTGGCTGATCAACTGCCGACTTTTACTGAATCCACGAGCGAGGCAATCACTGTTTTATAATAATTTACAATACAAATTTTGCATGAGGACAGTAAAAACTGGAAGTACGAAGACTTATCCTCGTATCTCAGGGATGTCAAATTTCCTACTTAAGTAGGATTTCCTACTTTTTGGCTGTCAGTAATTTCTCTTTTAGCCCCAAATCTGGTATTATTTACTATTAATATTAACGTACTTCAGTTTTACATGCTGCTTAAGTGTATGCCAGGAACTTTTCCTACTTTTTCATGTAGACAGATTTTTTCTGGTTAAAAAAGGTTAAATTTTCATTTTGTGAAAAAAGAAAAGAAATAAATTTGGTACCTGAGTAAGAAATTACATGTAGTTAGAAACAGCCGAGACAAAGTTTGGGATCCATCTTGAAATAAAAGGAGCAAAAATAAATTGGTGAATTTATAATCACACAACCATGTATGTAAGCTCACGAGTAGAACTTCAGAGAAACACATTTTTCAATGGGGATACTTCTTTATACTCTCATTCAGTTTTCACATGTTATGTTGTACATGTATTAACTTTATCAGAACTTTGGGAAGGACATGTAATCATAACATGCTCTTATAGAAAAAGAAAAAAAGATGTCGTTGAAATGCATTGAAAGAAAATGGATGAAAGCGGTAGGGCGATCACTATTATCACTTTCAGAAAAACTTTCTGCGACATCCTACTGCTACAATTTCTACCACTACCACCATTACGATAAATATTACAATACTAAGTACCGTACATGTTCTTGTACCAATATTACGACCTATACTATTCACAACTGCTCTATACATTACTGCTCCCATTAAGCCAATGCTTGTGCACTAAGCAAATGCCCGAGCAACTGTTCTGAAGCCAGCTCTACCATCTACAATTAGGTAACAAACAACTGATTACTGAAATTATCACTTTTTTTTTTTCGGCAAGATGTCGAAATACCCCTGTTAAAGTGCAGTTGGGGCTGCTGTTTGTGGTAGCAACATGATTTTGTCGCCTCTGATGTCAGGGAAGCGCTGCTTAACTCCAGTCCAGTTCAAGAGAACATCAGACGTTGTAGCTGAACCAGTACTATGGGCGGGGCTGATGATCTTGATTAGGCTGATTTGTACGGCGATGTCATGCCGGTGGCTGTCCTCCCGGTGGCTGAGACAGAGTTGGGGTATAGATTGGTTGGCTGGGATAAGGGGGCGGGACCAAAACCCTGCCTTGTGTGGGCCCGAGACTGGAGCCGATCAGGTTAAGGCCCTCCAGCCAGATCAGGACGGCCCCCAATGCAGTGGAGCCCGTGCCTATGATACACAATGAGTAGGCCACTTTGAACTTGAGGAAGTCGTGCATGTGCTTGAAGGCAGTAGCACTATAGTAGCGGATGGAAGTGGCGTATAACAACAGGCCCATGCAGACAAACAAGGCTGAAACGATATGAATTGTAATTTAATACATTTTTTGGGCGTGGCAAAACTCAGTGTTGTCTATGATACTATGTGTAGGAGAATCTGTCAGCAGAACTTTGAACATGTGTGTGTCTTAATGTTGTCTCTCCTCTTTCATCCATCCATCATCCATTCATCCATCCATTCATCCATCCATCCATCCATTCATTCATCCACCCATATGCCATCCATACACAAACCCGTCTGTCCATATCGGTTCATTCATCTATGTACTCAATTACCCACCTACACACATGTGCATGTATCTGTATTATATTTTATATGATGTTTTACTGTTCTGTTGCACTCACTGTAACACTACTATTGCCACCACCACGAGTGTTAAATCACCACTTTTACGACCATTCCTTTCATTGCTATTTCCGCTGAGTGAAACAATGACCATCACTACATGCACTTCCACTGCTCCTGCCACTCCAACACAACTACCAATGGGAGATCGTTGTACTCAGTCCTATTACAATGTACTTCCCCTTTACCAGACAAAAGTGAGATTGAACAAGCAGTGTGAAGAGGGGGAAAAAATCACTTTTGCACCCTTTGCTTGAAACATACACCATGAAAAATTTTTAAAAAATAGAAAATTATAAGGTAAAGAGAATGTTTTCTTCTTAGTGTTAAAATGTTATCAAATTTTTTTTGCGGTCAGTCTTTCGAATAGTAAGCGGCAAAAAGGTTTTTCCCTCTTTACACTGCTTGCTCTACAACTCTTTTGTCTGGCAAAGGGAAGTGAAAATCTTGTCAAAATGATCTCCCCTTACACAAGTCCCTCTTTTGGAAGGGGTAGATAATCTGCGAAACCATCTCCCAGAGCGTGTGTCCGGAGACACGTCTGACATTGACGGCTTGATCTGTCTAGACTGGTTGTTTCCATTACACTATATAAGGTTCTAGCTCGAGCTCCCGCTGCACCCTCGGGCCGCACGGTTGAACTCCGTTCCAAACGGGAGATCGCTGTGCTCAGTCCTATTACTTCCCTTTACCAGACAAAAGAGGGATTTAACAAGTAGTGCAAAGAGGGAGAAAAACAAATACTTTCGAGCCCTTTACTGGAAACATGCACAATAAAAAATTCCTAAAAAATCTTGATATAAAGAGGATGCTTTCCTCTCCTTGTAATTTTAGCAAATTTTTTGGTGGTCAGTCTTTCGAATGAAAAGAAGAAAAGAGATTTTTTCCTCTTTGTACTGCTTGCTTAATACCTGTGTTGTCTGGCAAAGGGAAGTAATAGGCCTGGTCAAAATGATCTCCCCTTACACGAGTCTCTCTTTTGGAAGAGGCAGATAATCAGCGAAACGACCTCCCATTCTCCGGCTGTGGTGTCTACAAGGCACGGCGGCCTCTGGGGTTCCTTCTGTTTGTACTTCTCTTAGTTTTGCGTAACACAATACAACTACTAATTCAACTACCATTGCCACCTCTACCACTTCTACCAGTACCATAAACAATGTCAACCGGCACTGCCACTGTTCCAGCTGTCATTTGTTGTAACGACCACTTGTGCTGCCATTACTACTATCGCGGGCACAAAATGGCCGGGTTTCCACAATACAATATGTAGTATGAAGGTCTGTCGAAATGTGTAAAAAAATTGGGGAGAACTGACGAAAGTATGGATAATATGAGGAAGAATTAGTCAGTAGTTCATATTCGACTAAGCACCAATCTGAAAATCCCCAGCGGAATGTTTGTACCCCCTACTAAAAGTAGAATATTCGATTATATGTACATGTATTACGCTCCACCACGAAATCCCACAACAGTACTAGCTAAAACACAAAATTTCCGGGAAAACTTGCCAGCGAATGTACATGTACTTCATACGTTTTCTTACGTCATTATATCATTAACATTACTCACTGCTACCATAGCTGAAGGGCATGTAGGTTCAATAGACTCACACTAGAGTCATACAGTAGCTATCCGCCGTGACAGGGTCAAACCGTAAAAGTGAAGCAAATTTGTGAATAGTTTAGTGCGTTTGTACTCCCTGTTAGAAATAGACGCGGGTATTCCCAGCCTTTCGCTAGGTCGGAATAAATCTATTTGCTAAACAGTCCATATTATTTTCTTTGTCTAAGGCAAAGCCTCGATCACGAGTTCGACACATTGGCGGCTCGACAAGGCCTATATATAGGCTTACGTTATGCTGAGTCAAGATAGTGCAAAAATCAAACTACCCGCAGCTCCCAGTGGGTGTTAGTTTGGTTATCAGCTATCTCAGTGAGCCATTTTGACTGTTAGCCAAATAATTTCCCTTTGCCAAGCACAACAGGTATAACACAAGCATTTGTAAAATGTTATGGCACCTACTTATTTCCCTTGCCCAAAAGTTGTTTCCCTTTTGAGAAATGTCTCAAATATGATTATTTTGATTATTTATATAAGCCGTTAACGCAGATCCTGTCAAAGAGACTGAGCTATCGCATGTCATGTCCATGTCTATGTCCATGCCCTGATGTAATATTGATGTTCAGTATTACTGTGATGGTGTTTGTGGTCGATTGTAGATTTGCCTATACCAAATTAGTACACGTGTCTGTATCACCATGTCCGAATCTGCCTGTGCATCAAATGAGTTTTCGAGAAACAGTGTTATGTTATTTTTTTACCACGGTTGTGGATAGCTGAGATAACCACCACTACAGGAGGTTGAAAAGCTTATAAAAAAAAACATTTATTATGGTCCGCACTCGAAAGATAGATCATCAAAAGACAAAATTTTAACAATAAGAAGAAAAAAAAAATCCTTATACCACAACTTTGGAATTTCCTGTTACTAATATTTTCAAGCAAGGGACCCAGAAGCCATTTGGAGGGGAGAGGGGGGGGGGGGGCTCAGTGGCTCTGGTTTGGCGTAAGCTTCAGGGTGAAAGAAGTTTACATCGATGAGGTTTCGGATTCTGGCTGGGCTCGACTCACGGATCCTCTCATTTGGGGGATGGAGGGACACGAAGATCTAAAAACTTGCATTTTTTTCAGTGACTCTACGGTCCCCTGCCTTTCTCTGGGTAAGGGAGCCCGACGTCTAGTCTTCTCGGATAAGAGAAAATATATTTCGGAGGTCCCGGGTGCACATTACGCCCGTACCATTGGCAGTTCAAAATCGATGAAAGAGTAGCTGCTTGACGATGTCGGGGTAAAATTTCCAAATTCAAAATCTCTACCCACAGAAAATCTCACCAAAATCAGTCTGTCACTTAAAGCTGAAATGATCCTTGTATCTCAGGATTTAGAGACTTAAGTTTAAAAAAAAGGTGATTTTTTCTTTCTTCTTTATTACATGTATGTCTTTGTGTATGGCAAAGGGAAACGACAAGGTCACACCAATCTTCCATTCCCTGACAGTCACGTTAGGAACTCACTGGCTACAGACTGAACATATGGAGTCCCTTACCTCCCAGCAGGCTGAGGACGCCTGTAGAGTGGGCCAATGCCATGATCTTGTTGCCCCTACAAGTGAGCCGTAGGATGTAGATGCTGGCTAGGACCCACGCCAGAGTATTGGCTGCCAGTCCCACCAGACCGAACATTCGGCCGAAAAACAGGCCTGTCTTCGAGTACTCAATTGGACGCAGTTCGGCTGGAGATACAAAGTATCAAAACATAATGATAAAATATGGTCATTGTTATCTGTTTTTATTACCATTATTACTAGTATTCTTAGAATTCTTCTATATTATTATTGTCGGGACGAACTATTATTATTATTATTATTAAGCTTGGTATCACTGTCATTATCGCAAAACAACAACAACGGCAACATCAGTAACGACAACAAAATAATAATAATGATAATATCGCTTAATAATAAAGAAGAACAACACGAACAATAATGACCATGATAACTCATAGTATTAAACTTATTATGACTACCAAGATAACAAATACCACAGACGTGCCCTGTGCCTACTTTGTCCTCTGTTCAGAACTAAGATCTTAAAGTTACACACCAATGATTGCGCTAACCTATAGTTATTCTGATCCACACAGTCGTCTCACAGATGTTCTAAAGGCTGTATTCTGCTATAGATCTGATACAGTTAATTAAACCCTTAACTTCCAGAAATCCAAGTGTCATTGTTGTTTTTCTGAAGTCTGTCAATCCTAAGAAAGTACGATCATCTCTTTAAGAGGTTGCCTGTTTTTGCTTAGAATTTTTGTGGATAAAAGCTGTATTTTGAGACATTTTACCCGGAGGGCGGCACGCTGTCTACTCTTCATCGATTTTTAACTGCCAAGGCTTCACTAGCATGTGTAACGTACACACGGGACCTCCGGAATATATTCGCCCTTATTCGAGAAGGCTAGACGTCGGGCTTCTCCATACAAAAGAAGCCAAGGGACCGTTCAGTCACTGAAAAAATGCAGGTTTTTGTTCCTTCCATCCCCCATTGGAGGACCCACGAGTCGAGCACATAACCTCACCGACAGTTGTTGTTTTCACTTTAGAGCAGACGCCAAGCCACATACATATAGTCACAGCGAGCCCCATCAATGTTGAAGTCCATGTGTTTTGTTTTTCTTTAGCCTTCAATCCTTAGAAAGTAGGATTATCTCGGCTTTTTTGAAGTTGCCAATTTTTGCTGAGAAACCTTGTGGGTAGAAATTTGGAATTCGGAAATTTTGCCCCCACAGCGGCACTCAGCCTACTTTTCCATCGATTTTGAACTGTCAAGGGTTCTTCCACGTACGCAACGTACACACGGGACCTCTGAACTACATTCGTCCTTATCCGAGAAGACTAGAAGTCGGGTTTCCCTACCCACAGGTAGCCAGAGGACCATTGAGTCACTGAAAAAAAATGCGGGTTTTCGATCTTCGTGTCCTGTCATTCCCCGATGCAGAACCCGCGTTTCGATCCCGGCCGCTCTATGAGCAGAGGCCATACCCATTGAGCCACTGCGTCCCCGTGTTAAAGTCCTTTAACAATCATTATCATAATATGTCGCGTGACTAGGTGATGTGAATCGGATTTCAAAGGTGGATTCGTTGAGAAATATTGGATTCCACTGATCATAGGGTAACGGGAGTAAACTTTGAACGGGAACACATTGGTATAGAAGAATAAGTTGTCCTCGATAATATTTTAACAAAAGCAAAGCACATTCATTTTCTTTACCGCTGACACCAATGGCAGATCGTTGTATCCACGGCCCAGCCCGATTACTACCCTTCGTCAGACAAAAGAGGCGGTGAACAAGAAACAAAAACAAACAAACAAAAAGGGGAGGGGGTATAAAGATAATGCCTTCTTCCTATCGTTATAATTGTGTCATTTGGGGGGGGGGGGGGAGGATTGGTCTTTCAAATGCCATAAAGAATTTTTTTTTTCCTCTTTATACTGCTTGCCCAACACCTCTGTTGAGGGAGGTAACAGGACTGAGCACAGCGATCTCCAATTACGCCATGCAAGAAAATTTTGACATCAGACTAATCTGCCTTGCCTCTGTCACATAAATGTACTCACAAAGATCATTGTCAGGGAAAAGAATGGTGCAGTTGAAGACGGAGCAGAAATAGGCCGGATCAGAGGCCTTGACGGTGAGCCACTGCAGGAGGCCTAGGCCCCAGTAACTTAGGACCAAACCAAACAGCAGGATGACGTAGCCGATCGAAATAAGGCCCAAGTTAGTAGGTGGAGGCATTGGGTCACTTCGTCGGTTAGGCTGCAGAGAGAGAGATAGTGAGAGAGAGGAAGAGAGAGAGAGAGAGAAAGAGAGAGAGAGAGAGAGAGAGAAATTAAAGCCACGTCAAATATACTCACGGTAAAATTCTGCATTCATATGTTTGTAATGAAAATGATGGTTTGTATTGTTCTGGTATTTAATGATAATTATTTTGTTATGAGTACTATACTTTTAGTTTTCAGTTCTCCATGTTTGTGCGACAATTTAAAATGACAGAGAATAAAGATGAAAGGAATCAGTCAATCAACCAATCAATCAATCAATCAATCAATCAACCAATCAGTCAATCAATCAATCAATCAATCAATCAATCAATCAATCAAAACTACTCCTTCTAATTATAATAATGCTGCAATACTAAAGCAACATAACAATCGTAATTATAATGAATATAGTTAATGATACCAGGTTATTCAGTTTCTACCTATATCAAGTTATACATAAGTGGTATTTGCTCCTTTTTGATGTATTTGATTAGTAGTCAGTTAGACAGTCATCTTATATTTTACTAGCAGGGTACCCCACGGCCTCCGTGGTAGGTTTTTAAAAAAATATAATATTATAGTTCTGCAACTTAAATTTTTTGGCCAGCATGCGCACTTCGATGCTGATATTTTGGTTCATTAAACTGAATATTACTCAAAGAAAACGTGTTTTGAACGCGTTTGTGTCCCGCACGGAAGTGATGGCGGGCAAAACGAATGATCGTTCGGCATTAAAAAAAATTAATTAAAACAACTCTGTAAATTCAATCAAAATAAAGAGTAGCCTATAACACAGTTGGGTATCAGTTGCCCACGTCTGTGATTGTATTGAATTTTAAATGCCTGCCGATTCCGACTTTGTTGGACCATAAGCTAAGTGCCACGCCCCCTGATCGCTCTTTTTATATAGATTATAAAACTAGTTTTGGAATTATTTGAATGTTTCACGTTTTTATTTCCATCGCCTTTTCCCTCTCATTAAAAAAAAAAAAAAACATGGTCATACTGTTGGTGACATTCTCCAGAAAGCACTTCATTTAAATCAAAATATTAGTTTGTTAGTGCCAAAATTCCTGCTGGTGATGTGATAATACATGTCTGACTGCTTTCCCATCCCAAGCCTGTGTCCCGGCAGATCTTGCTGTGGTGGACATGAGAGGTGAATCCGTGTCATCATCGATTGTACTCATTTCCTTGTTCCTTCCCTGTTCTTAATATAGTTGTGAAGGATACACGTTGCTTTCACAATGTCAGTGTATGGTTAATGCCTTTCTCTACAGAGTTCTAGCAAATCATTGAACGAACTCGGTTTCATTCAGAAATATTTAATGAACTTTTCTCTGTCTGGGACGAGTTGTGGATAGAGATTGTGAAACATTCCAAGGCATTCCCACTTTTGAATGGGATTGATCTAACAGCGTTTTGATCTGTTGTATCCTCGTAACGTTTTTCTTAACCACAACAAGAACAAAATCTTTCTCCTCCTGCTGCACACCATTCTTCACTATTTGCTGATGTTGTCTGACCGTCGGGTATCGGTGGCGGTATGGGCAGCACAGCCGGCAAAAAATCGTCGGGTCGGGTCTGACAGTCGGGCCCGACGCCATTGTGAGTCTGGTCATAGAATTAGATTTAGGAAAGTGCGGGATTAAGCCTACTTGTATGAAAAATTTGCGTGCTGATTAGTGTTCACGTTTTAATCCCTCTTGATTTTTAAATCTTGGTTAATTTAACAGTCAACTCATGGAAATTTGAAACAGGCAAATTTCAGTTGTTTTGCTCACCTTGTACATCGACATCCAAATACGGCATTTCAAGGGTGGATCACATGATCGTGAGAGTTTGTCTCACATGATGATTTGTGCACATGCTCTGCTCATGGTCGACAACTCTTGATCAATGATG
The DNA here is from genome assembly GCA_038406235.1 of Peronia verruculata. NCBI lineage: Eukaryota > Metazoa > Mollusca > Gastropoda > Systellommatophora > Onchidiidae > Peronia > Peronia verruculata. Next base: position 2,597 of record JBCAUA010185245.1, on the reverse strand, counting down.
AGCATTCAGACATGTTCACATATCACACAATAAAAACCCATGTCTGAACGATTCGACGCCGGTCATGCGACTGACTCAAAATACCTCATCACCTTTACGATTCCCACAAACTATGCATACCTCCTATAAAGATCCCCAGACTGTTGGCTAGCAATGATGCCATCAACTATTTTTACATGTTTATTCTTGCTTTTTTTCATATGAAATGTTTCTTATTTTTAGAACTAAATAAATTGATATAACGCCCGCCGTAGAAGTGTTAGTTATCGACACCTCTATCTTAAATGATATTTTTTTTATTGGACAAGGCAGATGTTTTCGCAAACATTTTTTTTTTCCCGTCTACCTGTTGACACCGGCCCTGGCTGTTGAAGGTTGTGATTCGGCTTAGGCAGCTGTTGTTAGACATATCTCGACAGTTAAATTGTCACATGAAGTTCTATTAGAGAACCGACATAAGAAGATTTGCAGTCTGGCCATCGTTAGATTAAAAGACATTCCACTTATTTCTGTAAATCGTTTAATTTTTTGAATTTTTAAAATTTTACTTAGACAGAAAGTCGACTCTGGATCTTAGATATTTGTGCAATGTAAAATCCATTCAAAACATGTTCGTCAAAGTGCACACCTAATTTAACGGTTATGCATCTGTGCATCTCTAACATTAACAGACGAGCAGTCAGGATACCTTTGAAAACAAAGGAAAGAAAGAAAAAAAAAAAGACAGAAAAGTAACGGCTGAGTGAAATTTAAGCAAGCTAATAAACACAGGAAATTAATCATGCAAAATAGCAAAACTGTTTCTGTTCAGTGACGATAAACTAAATTATCCCAATCATCAACATCAAAGAGCAGATACCTGCCATACCGGAACATTGGGAGTGATAGAGTAAATAAATGTCGAGTTGTCCCACAGGTGTAGCCTATCGTTTCCAAACTCTCCCACAGAATGTCGTGGATTCTCTACTGGTAGAATAAAGAAAGTGCAGCAGACGGATTAGAGCAGACGTAGAGACAATAAATAAGTGACATCATGAGCGATATCATTATCAGAACCAGTAAAAATATTGATTGTCTCTAAAGAAAAATAAATTGCAAAATGGTGAAAGTTTTAAGTAAAATATAAATCTAAATATAATACCATCATGATTAAGAACTCGTCATGAAACTGCCGGGGAGAAAAACTTAGAGATAGAAACCATATTACAAGAATGCAGTCCAGATAAAAATTCCATGTATCCAAGGGATTCACCTAAAATTTAGGAAAGAAACATGTATACACACATACACACACACAGATACCGACATGATAGGCACAGATAGCTAAGAAAGAAGGGAGGGGTGGGGTTGGGGTGGTGGTGAGTGGGCATCTGATGGTGACGGACAACAATAATAAAGAATTAGAACACAACAGTGGTTGGATGCGAGTATATTGGGGAAGTTAACTTGGGACCAAACAGATCAGAGATAAGTACACACCCAAGGTATCCACACAGTACTGAAGGGACAATTATAGTAGGAAATATCAACAGCCACACTCTGCACCCAGAAAGGGAGGGGTAAGAAGGAGGGGACAAAACTGGTAGACATTGGAAATTGTTACAGGGTTTATTAGAATATTTATTATAGAGCGTTGAAAGTGTTAAATTTTGGGACACAGACTAGGATCACAGACAACATTAGGCATAAGGATACAGCAGTTTAGATCTCAAATTTACACCACTGTTGTGGGGGGGGGGGGTGGATTGGCCGGTTAACAGTTATTGATGAGACGGCGACTAACCGTCTCTCAGTTAAGTACAATTTTAAATAATACGTGGAAACATTATGATTGTATAGAATTCCTGTAATTGATTCGTTCGTATTAGAGCGGACGATTTTGGCCATATTACATTATAAAAGTGAGAGCACAGATTGTTTCTAAAGGAAAAGACAATGCAATTTTCGCTGATGTCAAAACTAGAGATCAACTTTGAAAAACTATGCAAAGCAAAGGAATCAGAAGACTGGAAACTGGAATATCTTACATATTTGCCCATTACATATCACATATGTCATACATAAGATGTCATATTCTAACTCTAAAAATATACTATTCCATTTCATTTTAGAAGACGTTGAAAACCCGCCGGTACACAATATAATAAACAAGTCATTTGACAGATATTTTTTCCCCTACACATCAATGTCCTATTTAGATTTTTATATGTTTACTTTGTTGCCCCGAGGAAGGACCAATTTAGTCTGAAAATTAGGCTTACTTCCATTTCAACATCAAGAAGAAGTTATTTATGTGTTATTTACTTTGTTCAAATTTTTAAAAATTGTTTTAGTTAGTTGCCGGTGTCTTTTTCTGTTTTATAAATTAAAACAATGATTTTAGAGAAAATGATGATAACGAAAGTAATTCTAACAATTCCCGGCAGATATCAGTAAGTGTAAAAACAGTAGACGGGAACAATAAGGAAACAAGGACAACTCAATCCCCTAGTTGTTACTCACGATGGCAGCATGGTGTAATTTGTCATCAAATTGTCCACTTCAGGGGGGGGGGGGACCTACACCTAGAGGTGAAAATCTTTATTATTGGACCCAGG
>JBCAUA010185140.1:6259-21515 GCA_038406235.1 Peronia verruculata | reverse complement strand
ATTGTTATTATTTTTAATATGGCCTCGGTTCATTTCATTAAGTCTGTCACTCACAGTCAAGACTTTTATTCCTAAATTTCCTATTCTTGTTTCTAGTGTTTTTCTGCTATACGAGCATCTTCCCATAGTTTAGTTAGATCCCAGATTTCAATTCTGTCTGCTGGAGTAAGCGATTTGCCTCGTAACACCTTGCCCACGATATACTACCCGCCGTCAGGTCAAGTTCTCATAACTTGTATTATCTCTTAGGAGGGGGAGAGAATATGGTTTTTATAACAACAACAACAAATTTTTTTTTTTTTTAATTGTGTTGTTGTTTTTTTCTTCCTATTTTTGTTTTTGTTTGTTGTTTGTTTGTTTTGTTTGTTTTTTAAGTCTTTTCTGAACATAAAAATGGTATTTTTTAAAAAAGTGGTTATGTCCATTATAATATGTCTGACCCATGGTCATTCAACAGAAGTCCAGGCCTACTTTCAACCAGGATTTGACTCCCTCTGGCTGCTACATGCAGTGACGATCATTACTATTTAATTTTGTTTGTATATAAACAAAAAAGTTCACAACACACTTGATTATGGCTTCTTTGAGCCCCATTGCCGTGGACGGACGCTGGATGACCACTCTGAGGGGAGTAAAAATTCACGAGCATGCATACTATATCTAATCATAGCTTTCACCAAGAGCTCTAAAATGAACTTCCCCTGCCCATAAGTATTTATTTCTTCTGATTTAGAACACAGGTGTGGACTATGTGCCATAGTAAAGGTCAAAACACTCTTGGTTTTGACAGAGAAAGATACGGAGCCCACAATAAAGGCTAGGCTCTCAAGAAAGAGCAACAAAAGGCGCAGACGTCATAGACAGAGAGTTAGTCTGTGAAAAGGGGCTGTTCTCACTCTAAAAACCGAATACAGATTCTACAGCAAGACCGAACAACGTATATGTGTGCGGCTCGTTTTATTTGTAAGTTACAGAGAAAACTTTTTTTTTTTTTTTTAATGAAAACCTGAAATTTCACTGTATGACATTTTCAAAAATTTCTAGAAAGTTTTCTTTTGCACACCAAGAGATTAAAATAAGTACATTTCTAGATATTATATCCAACAGCATGCTCACCAAGTTTCATCAAGTTTAACTGAATTGTATCGGAGCTGATAGATTTCAAACATGGCCAATTTAGAGATGCCAAAATTCAAGATGGTGGGAAATTCCTTTTTTTTTTTTTTTAACCGTCCTCGGCTAATTTGAAATTGCCAACAGTTATTTAACGGGCATAAAGTACACATAGGACTTCCTAACTACATTTGCCCTTATACGAAAATGTTAGATGTCGGACTTTGCTATCAAAAAATCAGGGGGCCTTTGCGTCACTACAAAAAAAAAGGGGGGGGAGGTGGGGGGGGGTAGCAAGAGGCTCTAATCTTTCCCATCCTCTGTAACGATTTGAAATTGCGGTGATTTCATTGACAAGCAGACACCTAGCACATCGACGTCGTGACCCAAATGTAAGGAATTACACAGCGTGAACTTGATACTTCACTTGGCCTCATGCACTGTGCAGTTACATTGTAATCACGGGCACTTCTATCTCGAACTTCACTTGACATCAGGCCCATATGAAACATGGCTGACTCAAGAGTTGTGAAAAGGAACAAAGATGTTGAATACACTGATAAGATAATGTCGAGTTATGTCCCACTATTTTAGCTCCACATCCACAAAAACGGGGACGCAGTGGCTCTGTGGTATGGCGACTGCTCATGGAGAAAACAGACCGGGATCGACTCGCGGGTTCTGCATCGGGGGATGACAGAACACGAAGATCGAAAACCCGCATTTTTTTAGTAACTCAACGGTCCTCTGACTTCCTGTGGGTAGGTAAGCCCGACGTCTAGCCTTCTTGGATAAGGACGAATATATTTCTGAAGGTCCCATGTGTACGTTACGCACTCGTGGCAGTTGAAAATCGATGAAGGCGTAGTCTGAGTGCCGCTGTGGGGGCAAAATTTCCAAATTCCAATTTCTACCCACACAATTTCTCAGGAAAATTTGTCCACTTCTAAAAGCCGAGATAATCCTATTTCTTAGGTTTGAAAGGCTTAAGAACAAACAAAGGTCCCATAGATTTTAAATACGTGATTTATTCTTCACTGTAAAACTTGAGATGACATTTTGAGAGAAGTGAATCAGATAATACTGTGACTTACTCTGGAGCTGAGGGAGCAGTCCTTTTGTAGTAGAGATTAGATTGATTTCCCTTTTCATCTCGATTCACTGTGTCCTCACAATGTAGGTAAATTCTCAAGTCATGTCCCCCAGTCGAATGTCTGCGCACATAGAAAAGTCTAGCAAAAAATGTCTAAGATTGTTCCTGACTGTTTAATGGACGGGAAATTATCTGGCAGAGACAATTTCCAAGCTAGTTTCATGTCTTTACAGCGCTGCTCTGAAGTGGTGCTCTACTTACTTGACAACCAGTCTAATTTACTGACATGAAAGATGGCTTACAGTTTACTCAAATTTTCAATTCTTCAAACATATTCATTTCTTAGATGAATTTTGTTTTGAAAAAACAAAACAAAACAAAACAGAACAGTATGTAAAACCTTTAAAAATGAAATGATAGATAATTTGTGTTCTCCTAAGCAGTCATTCTGTTTTTCAAATATTCAGGACGTTCTATTATTGGCTTTCCTATATGTTATATGTACTTTGAAATCCTTTGATTCAAATGATGTACTTGTATTTGTAAATGTAATTTTGAGCTCTTTGAGTTTTCTAAAAACAAAGTAATTTCATTAATGCCATCCCAACGGTGGATATATGAATGGGCAGCCATGTTTAAGAAAATGGCATTTCATGCTTAATGGGATTATAATATAACGGATATGTTGTTTCACTGCGTGCTGTTTAGAAGAGAACTCCAGCGCAAGTTATACAACCGAGTCTGTAACCATACTGGCACCTTAATCGGTGTGGCGTGTTAGCTCAGTGATTTGTGCTGCGACCTTTGGAAGCAGAGGTCGGTGTTCGAATCGTAACGGTTCCACGTTGTATCCTTAGGGAGGATACTTAACACAAAATTTTCCTCAGCCCACCCATCTGTAAAAAGGGTTCCTGATGCATATCGGGGGAAGTACAGTGGCGCTGCACTGTCGCGACGCGGTCTGAAATGGCCAAGCCAATCTCCCCTCTTGGAGGTCAAGGGATGGTACTTTTATTTTTTTTTTACCACCTCAAAGCTGAAGAAACAGCTGTGATCTGCCTCATTTTTTTGTCTCTATGAACAGCAGAATGGACGCAAACCTAAAAATTGAAACGTTAGAGTTGCTAGATCCTGTGAGTACGGCAACAGGACACAGTTCAACCAATCTTGGTCTTCAAAGAAAGCAACATCATAATTATTAAGGCATTGATAGTCTTAAACAGAATGAATGTTTCTAACTCTCGTCTGGCTAATCACTTCCAATGGACCTTTTCTTAATTAACTCAATTTTCTTTTTCAGAACCGGATTATCAGTTACTTACATTATCAAAAATGTCCTAAAATTAAGATGACTGTCCACCGGTAACTAATCAAAAAAATTGTTAAAAATGGATAAAATTAGTCTGAGGAATTTGATATTAAATTACTAAAGTACACTGGTGTCGCTGGCCAATTTTTCGAGCCGTAGCCCGCATTACTAAACTTTACTGCAGATCCTTCAAAATGGCTAAACCTCGCATCAAATCTTCTCTGATGTTTAAAAACAGAATGCTGGGAAAATACGGGGATATAACAGTTCAGCATGGTTTCGCAGATCGCAAATGTATCATAGGAAACCAAAGACACCATACCGATAAGACCAGACACCAGGCCAATTTTGCGTTTACCGCGACTAGCAGCGCCCCCAGGCATCGAGAGTGTACAGTCTGTAAATAACAATGGCGACAGTCATGAAACCAAGAAGAGAAGGGCAGTGGTGTGCAGGCATCGATTACAGAAATCACGACCCACGGCAAGTCTGTTTTTCTAAAAAAGTTTTAGAAAGGTGAGCTAGAGTACAAAGTGATCTAGATCTTTAATATAAAAATCAGTAACGCAAATTACCAGCACGCCTGTTTTGATGAATCGAATATGAGAACGTAAGCATTAAGGGGTGGGGGGTAGGGTTGTAGACGTAATTAAATGGTGCAGCCACCTGAGGGGACCCAAGGTTTATAAGTAAGTTCTCTGCTCCCACGTGCAGGTGATGTAAGCCTGCCATCGGTGGGGTGTCTCCCATGGAGTGTCATCCTCGATATCCCAGGAGAGACATCTCTTCTCTTTCTCTCCTTACTCCTGTCTTCTCTACCGCTTTTTTTCCCCTCTCCTCTTCTTGACGTGTAACAGTATCTCACCGTGTTTGACACAATATAGCCGTAATCATGATAACCCCAACACAAACAAACAAAAAACAAACAAACAAACAAACAAATAATGAGAAGAAGAGAGTGCCTGGTCTTATCGACAAATGTCTTGCGCCCAGGGCAAATGAGTCACAAGTCGCGCCGGGTGAGTTCAAGTCACAGCCGTTTTTTACCGTTTTTTTAAAACTATTTTCCGACTATGAGACCAACATATTTTATTATTATTATTCTTTATTTTTTTAAATCAAAAAAAAAAAAAAAGAGGTTAACTTGACGTTGTGTGAAAAAAGAAAATAATAATAATAATAATATTATAGTTGGAAAGAAGTTAAAAACGACGATAAACGGCCATATATCTGCATTGCCCAGGACGACTTCTGACTCATTTGCCCTGATTATGCAGGAAAGTATAGTAACATGAAATAACGCATCAAATGTAAGTTTAGTATAATGTTATTTTATCGTTGCCCAGTAGTGACATGGTCGATATTGACGGAGAGGATCAGTGTGTATGAGATAATAAGATACTTACAGCTTGTTTCTACTGGGGTGCCAGTTATAAAAGCTGCGATAATAAAATAGTATTATCATTATTAGTATCTCATTCTTGAGTACATATAACACCATAATGTTATGTTATTTTTAGACCACGGTTGTGGACAGCTGAGATAACCACCACTTAGGAGGTTGAAAAGCTTATAAAAACCATAACCATAAGTATTAAATATCTGAAACCAAAGACTGCTCGACAAATGTCTTGGGTCAGATTACCAATACACATCATCTACATTGAATGACAAAGTGGAGACCTTTCATCTTTGTGATCATTTGGAAAGATAGATCTTTTCATTCAAGATAAATGCCATATTTTTATTCCTGAAATTACAGCCAATTTCTAAGATGAGTTTGGTTCCAGACATTCTGGACACACTGTTATTTCTCTCTTAAAAATTCCTTCCAATTGCAACATTTCTGGTAAATTCCGAAGGCAAGGGCTTGGGAAAATCAAATCCTCTCTTAAAGACCACATCGTTTGATTTTGAAGTTAGATTCTTTCTTTCTTTCTTTCTTTCTTTCTTTCTTTCTTTCTTTCTTTCTTTCTTTCTTTCTTTTCTTTCTCTTTCTTTCTTCTTTCCTTCTTTCCTTTCTTTCTTTCTTTCTTTTCTTTCTTTCTTTCTTTCTTTCTTTCTTTCTTTCTTTCTTTCTTTCTTTTGCTCACTTAAATCATCAGAATATCAAAACCCTACTTTGGCAACGTTAACAGTCGCTGGTGCTACAGTCGCACTGGCATAACGGTTGAGGTAAAGTCTGAGAAAGCTAGTCAATCTTCGGCTTCATTGGACAGATAAGATTCTGTTTGGTCCCGGGCAAATATAAACAATAGCACCGGACCAAATTAATGTGCCACTTACATTGTATCCTGTGTCTGTGGCAGAAAATGGTTAATGTGTCTTAATGATGGCGACAACGTGGTCTCTGTCCATGTTGATTTCATAACAATGATAAAGGTTGTGACGCATTCATATCGTCCTCAAGGCCACAGGAAAATCCACACGAGTGATCGAACGTAAATCACATTTTGAAACTGATAGTGAAAATTAACAGATCGAAATATAATTCAGGAGATCTACATTATACAGTTACTAAAATTTCAAAGGATGCGAGGATACTCCTTTAGACATAGTTGTATCTGTTGTGAAATTTCCTGTAAACTAGGTCATGTTTTTACAGCAATACGACAGCAAATGTGACAACACTCTGGTTCTGTCTAGAGCAAAGTTTTATCTTAGCCTATATTACCATATCTTGTATTTTACCCCCCCCCCCCCCGGACCTATCTGCAGGGACCAGCAACTACACCATGTTGATGTGGAACGGTGACCAGAATGTGGACTTTTCCCTGGCGGACGGCGTCCACTCCACCCTGGTGGGCACTCTCAGCATGGCGATGAGCGGGGTTGGCCTGTCTCACTTCGACATTGGCGGCTACACCACATTTGGTCAGTTCGGCTTGCAGAGAACACAGGAACTCCTGCTGCGCTCGGCCGAGATCGCGGTGTTCACACCGGTGTTCAGGACACATGAAGGTGAGTACAAAAGAGGTCGGGAAGGAGGGGGGGGGTCACGTTTGTATCAGTTGAAATGCTGTAATTGTTTGGCCGTATTGGTAACTCAGAGAGCTGTGCTTGTAATAGAAAGATCAATTCTCTCCCTTTCTCCTCCATACTCTCCCCCCCCCCCACATCCCTCCCCTTCCCCAACGGCCCCAGTAACATGTCCGCTCTGCACAATGGTCAATATTTGCATGCCATACATGTGTTTTTTTTTTAAATCAATATCAACTTCCTGTGTGTCTCTGTCTCCTAGGCAACCAGCCTGACGCCAACGCCCAGTGGTATGACAACGGCACAATCGCGGCCTTTGCAAGGCAGGCCCGCCATTTCTCTTTGCTCAAAGACTACAGGTAACCTGGGACTGTCTACACCTACCTGCTTGTTTTTCTTCCCTCTCTAGACCTAACCAATTGCCCGGCTCTGCCTTTGTGCGCCCTTTTCTTTATACCTCAATTTCAAAAATAATAACAAGCCTTAACATTCTTACCGATCAACATAAAGAGTTCTAAAATCAATTTTATTTACATGCTATTCGATTATGTAAAGGGGAGATAAATTTTCTCAACAATGCCATCTCAAGTTCCTCTTGACTGTCAAGTTTAATGTGAGTTTTGCTCTGGTCGTTTTCCAAATGTACCTAAACGTGTTGAACATAATACAATGCACTCCAGGTAAGAGAAGATAGGTAGAGGAGTCCGCTATTTTTGCACAGTTTGGACCAGACCTGGGTCACGTGTCCTTAGATTAAAATACTTTTGTCATTTCCGCCAAAGTTGAGAAGAGATGGTATAGGGGTGAGGGATGGGAGAAGGGAGGGGGGGGGGGGTTGCAGGCCGTAGTAGAATCTGTCCATATGCAAGGAATGGTAACATTACAGCGGCAGTTAAACATGATTAAAATTTAGGAGTCACTGGCACAGAACGCAAGCCTTGGTGGGAGATTTTGTAACCAGAGGTCAAACCGATACTGCCCTGGGACTTAAAGTCTATGGCAAGCGTGCGCACCTCGCTGTTAATATTATGGACGATTAATCTGAACGACACTCTAAGGAAAGTCATTCTATCAAACGTACAATTCGGATTTTCAGAATAACGTCAGACATAGTGAGCTTTTTCGGCTTTACACAAGTAAAAACACAGATCTTTTTGCTTTAATGTTGTGTGTCAAATGTCGTGTGAATACATTCAGTTTTCTAGTCCATAAGCCTTTTACGGATTTTGTTGCAGATTTATAGTATAGATATGCTCTTTTTGTCTTCTCTCTTCATTGTTCAGAAAGTCGGTGGTCAGTAAAGTGGCCACCGACGGTGTCCCTGCCCAGATGCCAGTGCACGTGATGTTTGAGGGTTACCAGGGACCCCCCAGCCAGTTCATGTTCGGCCCTGACCTACTGGTGTCGCCTATCTACCAGGAGAAGGTTCAGTCCAGGGAGGTCACCTTGCCCAACAGCAGTGAAAGTAGGTCGCCTGGGTGGTAGGCCTATGTCTTGGTTTGAACATCCTGTCTGTCTAACTGTCTGTTTGACTGTCTGTCTCTGTCTGAGTGAATGATCCGTACAATTTATACATCACTGAAGTTTCCGGGGATTTTCTCCCACAATTATCTGTCATACTATCCGATCTGTTTGATTTACTTGGACAAAAAATGTCACTGGCACATTAGTGGACTGTTTGGCAAGGATTCGGTCATCAAAGAATAGATATTTATAGCAGAAGAAAGAAAAAAGACAGAAAGGAAAAATGATGTAAAAGAAAGCAAAAAGAATAAGAGAAAGAAAGAAAGAACAAGAAAAAACAAAAAGAAAGAAAGAAAGAACAAGAAGGAAAGAAAGAATGAATGAAAAAAGAAAGAAAAAAGAAAGAAAGAATGATAGAGAGAAAGAAAAAAGAAAAAAGAAAGAAAGAAAGAAAGAAAAGAAGAAAGAAAAAAAGAAAGAAAGAAAGAAAGAAAGAAAGAAAGAAAGAAAGAAAGAAAGAAAGAAAGTGGAAAGCACGCATGACTCCCGAAATGTAAATTTTTTATCCATTGTGCCTCTGTCTATCTGTTTATACCCATTGTCTGGAGCGCCCGCTCTGCTCACACCCATTCACTGGACAAGACATTCAAGCTTTGCCCATCAGCTTCATTTTTATTCCTCTTTTTTTCTGCTGTCTGTCCATCCTTTAGCGACTGATTCATTGTCCATATCATGAAATGACAGTCCACATTTTTCTGTTCCCCCCCCCCCCTCCTGCACCCCACCCAGGTTTCCAGTGGATCCACCTATGGAGCGGCACGGCCTATAACCTCGGGGAGACAGTCATTGTCAGTGCCCCTGTGGGCCAGCCGCCCGTCTTCTACAGGTCCGACTCCACCTTCAAGGCCGACTTCGACAAACTGCGGACCGGCTTTGTTTTCGCAGATCCAACCGTCATTGGCTAGGAGGACATTCATTTTGTGCGTGCTGTTGTTAGCATGGTCATTTGTTTGTTTGTTTGTTCAATTGTTTATAATATATATATATAATTATATAAAAACTGAGATTATACTTTTGCGAACCAGCACAGCTTGAGACGGTCATTCAGTCATTGTGTGTGAGGCGAATGTAAATTGTTCATATTCGACTAAGCACAGACACAGCTGGAATTCCCGGCAGAGTGTTTGTGTCCCCTACTAAAAATAGAACACTCACTCATGAATATTACGCTCCACCATGAAATCCCACCACAAAAATAAAACACAAAACTTCGGGGGAAACCCGACACCGGAAGTACGTCATACTTTTTCCTACGTCATTAAGTTAAATCATCACTTACTACTGTTATTATTCGGGGGCATCTACGTTCAATAAGCTCACAGCGAAAAGTTATACTCACACATTTCCTACCCACCATAACAGGGTCAAACTGAAAAGTGAGACAAATTTGTGAATTTCGAATTTCCCTGTGATAAAAATAGGCGCTGGTATTTCCAGCCTTTGGCTTAGTGGGAACAAATCTGTTCTGAGAAGGTTATTCGATTTTTTTTAATTGCAGAGATCGGAAGTACATTCATTTCTGAAAATGATAGCATCGGTCTTACCCTGGATTTATAAAATTTCCTCATTAAAATCGGAGTTTAATGGGAGGAAAGTATGTAGATTTATGCGTTCAACCGTTGATTTAAACTCAATTTTCTCGGAATTTCGGTCATTGCTGGAGTTCCCGGCTTGTCTCATTAAACTGTAATATCTCTGTCTAGAGTACCGCTAGCTCAAAACTTTTTTTCACCATGTGAAAGGGTATGAAACAAGCTTTCACGTGATGCCAAAAATCCCATATGGTGAAAAATCAACATAAGTCTCACTCTGATTAGCTGCGAGACATAAAGACCCATTTGTTGTGAATTTATGAAAACGTTAACCGTAAAATTTACACGATGTTGGGGGTTGTAATGTTACGGCATTCGGTTCTCCATTAGTTGGTGTCAATTTTTTGAGGAATTTAAACATCATTGCCCAAAAAGCATTTTACAGTAAAACAACATTGTATGGCAGGTTTACAGTATAACTTTGACATTTAAGGGTCTCAAAACTTTGCCGTGTGTTTACACAAGAAGAATTTACGGTCTACTGACCACAGTGAAACGACGCAAACTGACATGGTATGGACAATTTCTTCAGTGATTTCTGGTATAAGGCAGCACAAGGAGGAAGAAAGAGATGAGAGGACAACATCCCGGAATGAACAGACACAAAGCTTGGATAAGACTATCAGGATGGCAGACAAAAGGAATGGAGCTGGTTGTCAGGTCACTGTGTCCCTCCCCCCTCCTCCCCCTGATCTACCAGACTACGAGAAGTGGTATAACCGGTTCTGGCTCACTTTTCTGACAGTTGATTTGTGAGCCTTTATACCTTTAAATGAAGGCTTCCAGCTTATTCTTTTTTTACTCTATCGTATAATGGGGAAAGGGTGGGGGGTGGGGGGCGGGTAGCTCTGGCTCACTTTTTGTGGAGGCTCCCAGCATCCATTTTACAGTCTAACCTTATTATTGGATCAAAATTAGTTGCTGCCGTGAACTTTATATCAAACAAATAAATTGGTAGATTGGGCTAAATTCCCCAGCAAGCTCGTTCTGTTTTAGATTTTTTCCCTTTTGTTTAATATAATATAATCAATGAAAGCTAGTAATGGATAAAATTCCTCTTTTACATTCCTCAAGAACAGTGGCCGTAGTCAACAAATCTGCGTGGCTGGTCGCGCACATTGACTTTTGATGGCCTCCCCTGATTGGTCCCCACAGAGTTTCGCAAAAGATGTGGTAAAACATCATTTTAAAAAAACTGAGCTGTTGCGTTTTGATGATTCTATGGACGAAAAGGAATTTAGGACCAATTTGCGCGAACTAGAAGAAGAATATAAAACCAAGTGAAAGCAGCAGCGGGGGTTCAATACAAATTATGTACTGGACACGAGTGGCGACGTGTGTAGCAAGGGATGCATTGTTCGAAAAAAAAAACAACAAAAAACTTTCCAGCCATTGCACTTCATATATTAAACACGAGCGTGTATCATAATAATTACAACCAACCTTCTGTTGCTTACAGAAAGCGCATGGCTTGCTTGTCAACAACAATGTGTTATATACAAAACAGCACTGCAGTAAAACTTCTTTGGCCTCGACTGGCCGCCCTCCCATTTCTTTGCCGAACAGCTACATTTTTAAATTTTAATTTCTGCACTTAATATACTGGTTCTGGATTATATGACCCGGACCATCGATTAATTACAAAGGGTTAACATTATAAAACCTTACCTTTTTTTTCGAACATCTACATAATCATTTTCATCCAAATTGATCCAGTTTCCTCTGTTGTTCATAATTGGTTGGTATTCTCTGTCAGAGATAACTGCATCGTTTAGCGCTTTAGGCAAAGAACCATTAGGACTCGATTCCGAGGAAGATTGTCCGTTGAGCGACCAACGGAAGAGGGGCTACCCCAGAGCTCGGCCCTAAGCTGCACACTTTTCCTGGCCTTTATCAGCGACCTAGAGCCAACTCTGAACACCCAAGCGGCCCTCTTTGCCGACGATATTGCCATCTGGGAGAAGGGCAAAAACCTCGCTATTCTCAGAAGAAAAGTGCAGCAAGCACTTTCTTCCATAGCCTTGTGGAAGCTTGTAGTGAACACGGAGAAAACGGTCTCCCAGGAGTTCACCCTAAGTACTCCGGTCAGACGACGGCCAGTAAGCTTGACCATGAACGGGGCCCAAATCCAGCGAGCGACCAGCCCAAAGTATTTGGGCATAAAGCTGGACTCAATGTTGACACTTGGCGACCATGTGGACGACGTGGCTAAGCAGATGCGCTCCCGCCTGAACCTACTTAGGAAGTTGGGCGGCTCCAAGTGGGGAGCGTCCGCGGCACTCCAAAAGCGGCTATACCTGGGCTATATCCGTCCAGTGGCCGACTACAGCATGGCCATCCAGGCCATCGCCAGTAGAAGGTCGTTGGCAAAACTGGACCGTGCCCAGAATAGCGCGCTACGTCAGATTACGGGAACACTCAAAAGCACGCCTGTCGAAGCGCTAGAAATAGCGACGGGTGTCGAACCCCTGGACCTAAGGAGGGAGAAGTGCACTCTGATCCAGTTTGAACGAATAACAAGGCTTGAGCCGGACGAACCGGCAATGAAAGCGGCCCTTGAGATAGGACCAGAACGACTCCAAAAGCGGTCCTTCGCCAGCGAGGGGAAGAGACTAGCCGAGGAGTACGAAATGGACCCTAATCGGGCCAAAATCAGGAGAACGGTTCAGATTCCGCCGCACGACCTCCCACCTACGCCCAGGGTGCACTCGACACTCAGGGACGGGACAATGACCAAGGCCGGCGCCGGGGCCTACCTCCGGACTGCGGCCTTGGAAACAGTTGACCATTACCCCGCTGAGAACACGATCCGGGCATATACAGATGGCTCCGCACGTGGGGCAGTCCGAGATGCAGGGTTCGGGGTGTACATCGAGTACCCCCAGGGGACCCAACCTGACCGCCTCAGAGGACCGTGCGGCGCCATCGCCACCAATTACGATGCAGAAGTGGAAGCGATAAGGAGAGCACTAGACTACCTACTGCAAAGGTTCGAGGAAGGATCCGTCCCACCAACGGACATCGTAGTGTTCTCTGATTCCAGGTCGGCCCTGCAGGCTTTGGAATCTCGCAATCCAAACATCGAAACGGAGGCGTTGGAGCTAATACGAAGTACGATAGGGAGGACGGAAGCGACCTTCGCCGTCCAAGTCTGCCTGCAATGGATCCCAGGGCACGTCGGTGTCCGAGGAAATGAAATTGCGGACACCTTGGCAAAGGCCGGAACCTGTGGAGAGCAAGAGTCTGTCGCGACCACTTACCCTGGGGCTAGGATAGCCATACGGGAAAAGGCCAGGGATAAGTGAATGGATCGATGGGACAACTCTGGAAAAGCTAGAATCTACCACAGGAACCAGCCGCGCCCGGTGAAGGACGACCCCGTCTTCCAGTTAAGTCGAGGCGAGTGTTCCACGATCTTCCGCCTTCGCACCGGCCATGTGGAGCTCAAGCAGCACCTCAATAGCATGAACCCAAGCAGGGACCCGCTGTGTCGTCACTGCGGTCTCTGCGTTGAATCACCAATCCATATCTTGCTAATCTGTCCATAGCTGGCTGGACCAAGACGACGGTTCTTGGGCCCAAGCCCGACTATGCGACAGTGCCTATACGGGACGGTGGAGAACCTCAAGGGTACGGTGAGGTTCTTCTACCATGCGACTCAAAACGCACCTCCGAATCGAGTCGCGCCCGCGAATCGAGTCGCGCCCGCTAGAGCAGTACCACCCAACCCTTAAATGGAGATTTACCCGCCCAAGACGGGTAATCTTATCTCCTTCCAGCGACCAACCATCTGTCCCTGGGACGCCGCTGCCCGCAGTTGAATGATTTAGCGTACAAAGGATCCTCCTAGGAGGGGCCATCACACACGAAAATACCACACGTCCAAAACATCACAACGTTGCAAAGAGCGAATCGCTCGCGGCCACTGGGGTATTGGTGTCACAGCGCTTTAGGCAATACGCTTTCCACTATATGATTCACGGTTACAGCTTGATTTGGGTATGACGTTTATTTGTCTTCAGGGCCGGATCATGCCTTTTAGAGGCCCTAAGTACCTAAGACTTTGGTACCCTATATATTCTTCTGTCTATCCCTCTATCTGTCATTCTGTCTCTACTTCATTCCACCTTTCTGTACACCCTTTTATCTGTTTTTTTCCCTTATATCAATCCTTCTGTCTATTTTTTCTGTCCATCCTTCAGTCTCTTTTTCTGTCCACCTTTCTCTATACCCTTGTTTTTCTTTTTTCTTCTGTCAATCCTTACATAGGCCTGGAGGAACATCGAGTGCCTCCCCGATACAGCACTCCCGGTCTGCAGTGATAAAGTGGAGAATAATGGCTAGACTTTTTCACCTGCAGTTTGAGCCCAGCAAAATACGGTGACACATTTGTGTCGTGAATGAGTTTGAAGAGATCGCTTACTTTAGGCCAACCTGTCTCCAATGCACACTTCTGTGACATGTTTCGGCACTGGATGCTCCTAGTTTTCTATTTGATATATCTTTGGTATTAAAAATAGGGAACATTGTGTAGACGGATCAATTCAGTGCTGCTTTTCTGAAATACCTATATATCGGTGTTTGGTACAAATGGTGACCTTCGGCCAACCGATATATCGGTGTGTGGTATAGAAAGAGTTAAGATGATACTTGAGAAAGAAAAATAAGCAAAAATTTATTTCAACCAGGCCAATATTGAGGTCTGAATCGTCTGACCAACTCGAATTATTTCATTAAACACACTGAGGCACCATTGAAAATTCGCCTATGAAACTTTCTGTTGTGCCCGCCTTCCCTTGGTGCCCTAAGCACGTGCTTATTTAGCTTAATGGTTAATCCAGCCCTGCTTGTCTTCTCCAGTCTAGGGTCTTGCCGGTGTTATACACGTAGTTTGGCAAAAGCTGTAATGATTCTCAGAACAGTAGTAGGTATAATTGAAGGAATTCCAACCCCAGTAGCTAAAAGCCCAACAGAGGCGCTACTTAATCCCGTAGTACCAGACGTTCTGGCGAGGTAGAACCTCTATTTCTGATTTGAGCCGCGACACGATGAAATCAGGCGCTCGTCAAACTGAATCGACCGGAGAAATCACGAGTTTTTCAACAGTGAGAATTTTTAATACAATTTGTTTTGTTCACCAAATTTTTCTATATCAACATAAATACATGCCAGAGGTCAATTTACTGAAAATACATGGTGCAAAAGCCCAAAAATTGTAATTTAGTGGCCCGTTCTAACCAACATTAATAGGGATTTCCAAACGTGATCGGCTTTTTTTCTCAATAAATTCATCTGTAGAAACAAGCCATCCCCATCGTCTTCAAGTGCCAATATCTCAACTTCTATTAACATTGGAGACGTAATTTCATCTCATTTTTGTTTAACAGTCTCTCTCTCGTTTTATATTTTCATTCCGCATCTCCTCCTCAAATATATTATTATATTGGTCAATCTTTTATTACTAGCCATCATTATACTTCATAGTCTACACTTACATATCTAAATATTTGCTTAAGTTGTTGATCATCAAGCGTTTCAGTGTAATACAAAAGTGAACAGGATTTAACAGTAACCACTCCTCCTTCTCCATCTTTATTCTCGGCTTTGGGGGGGGGGGGGGGGGGGGGGAGGGAACCATCTTCAAAA
>JBCAUA010185031.1:0-21515 GCA_038406235.1 Peronia verruculata | reverse complement strand
TAGATAGATAGATAGATAGATAGATAGATAGATAGATAGATAGATAGATAGATAGATAGATAGATAGATAGACAAGGACAGCATACAGTCAGACCACATTTCACCGGGAGTAAGTTTGAAATACCTATACAAGGTATTAATGAGCGTTTGATAAAATAAGTGAAGTCACATTTTTGGCTTCATCAGGAAAGAGAACGTTTAGACCGCATAAAAGCTAAAAGTCAAAGTGCTCGACTGATGGACAGAGAGCGTATGGATGGCTAAAACAATAAAACTTTGCACAATGTGGATTTACTAGACTAGAAATGGGGTAGAAAATTAACGATAGCTTCCTGGAAAGAGTTCGTGTCACTGAAAAACAATTTGCGCCAACGCCCTGATAATGGTGGGTAATTAACCCCAGGGGTCCGGGCTTATTTCACTGTTATATTATTATCAGCCAGTCATTCGCTGTATACACAAACACACATACTCACACACACGCACTCAGACATGGAGTGCACATAAACACATGCCACATAATTATAACGTAATCGTAACATCCCCTCCCCCCTTTTTTTTTAAATTGTGGACCTTCAGATGAGTTTCTTTTACGCTATAATCAGCGGTCTATAAATAGATGCCGCCTTCTCCCTTAGTGATTAAAAATAAACCCACCTGTCTTTCTCATAAATAGTTAAATAACATAAAATGTCTTTGTCCTTCAATGGTTAAAATAAGATGTCTTTCTCCTTAAATAATTACAAACAAAATAAAATGTCCTTCTCCTTCAATTGGTAAAATAAAATAAATGTCTTTCTCATAGATAGTTAAAAATAAAATAAAATGTCTCTGTCCTTAAATAGTTTAAAAAAATAATAATAATAATAATGTCTCTCTCCTTACATAGTTAGAAAATAAATTGAATTTTTGGTCCATGAATAGTTAAAAAAAAATAGTTTAAAATAATCTGAAATATCTTTTTCGATAGATAATTAGTAATAAAGTAACTGCTCTTTCTCCATAAATAGTTTTTAAAAATCAAACTAAAATGTTTTTCTCCACAAATAATTAAAAATGAAAAAAAAAAAAAAACTGAGAAAAAATACATTACACTGGTATTGACATATGGAGTATAATAAGACTGAGAGAGCTGTAATTTGGATCTTATTAAAAAACAAAAACAGTAAGAAGCCAACAAGAGTTGTCTTATAACAACAGTTATCCCAGAACTTCTCATGAAATTCACTCGCCGAAAGGATATAGAACAGAAACAGAACAGAAGGCAAAGAACTGAGAATAAATAATTTACATTATCCAAACACAACTATTTATCAAAAGAATAATAAACAAACGAAAACAAACAAATGACAAAAAACACTGAACACACACATACATCCTGTTCTATGAATTCAATAAGATTATTCTACCAGCCTCTTCCGACCTCACTTTTCCCCGAAACTTTTATTTTTTTCACATGACCTTTATGAGCTGGTGTCCCCTGATTTTGTCCGCCATTGGATTGACTTGAATGTTGGGTCGTTGATGGCGAAGGCGGAACCAGCATTCAGGTATCAGTACATAAAGAAATGGGAAAAACCCGTCGTTTGGTTGAAATATAGCGAAATGGCGCGAAAGCAGCCCGCTTGTGCTTTCATACACAAACCTTATACAACCATACGTACATATAGACCACAAAAAAGGTCTTTGGAAAGGAAGTTCACAGATGTCTGACTATACACCACTATCGGGAACAGAAAGCCTCACACGGTGATTAAATTGCTATAAAAATACATGTACCTATATCTTGGACAACCCCGGCGCCTGACAAAGACTTAAACCGTCCTTTAAGATATAATATAACTTCATTGGCCCTTTCTGCAAAGATCAACTTTACTGATGCATTGCTTAGGGATAACGAATAGTCATTAAGTTTTTTTTCTTTCTGCTGTAGATGTTTCTTCATTTGCCAGTTGTAACAATAACAAACAAGCGCGCTACAGCTGTACACTGCCGTAGGAAGGTTTAGTGACGGTGAAGGAGTTGAGCGTATATTAGACAGAGAAAAAAAAAGGTAGCATTCGTAAAAAAAAACCCACTTCGGCGACACTAGACAGCAACAAGCGTAATATCTGCCATGCTTAAGACTGTTCATTAGCCTAGCTGGTCAAAACGCGTGGGCCTGGGTTCTCTCCAGCTTTCCCCCTCATGTTCAGCGAAAGTTCACATGTTGCCGGCCGAGAAGAGGCTAAGATTATAACTGACAGGTGGGACAACTCTTTTTAATGGTCTTTTGTCCAACGGTATATAAAAAAAAAAAAAATGTATAAAAATACCGATATCAGGGAAAGCACACGTCTGAACTAGACACAGATCATGTTCTTCGACTACGCTTATGGGCAAGAGACCGTAATAGTATAATGTCAATGAAAGCTGTTTTTTAAGTTCTGAGAGACAAGCTATGAGCCATTTAAGACATCCTTGGACACAAGATCCCGTCGTGATCCTGAACAAAATCATGAAAGACGTTTGGACCCCAACTTGACAATGGCAAATCGAAACGTTCCCCAGACAAGAAAAAACTGTTTCGGTGAGGGATACGTTTACAAAAATAAATGAATGAAATGATTTCGTGTATGGCCAGTCTGGAGCAGACATACAGCGGTTCAAAGTTAGCCTCAGACAGGCAGGATTAGGGACAACATAATGCCGCACAGCAGGAGATTGTCCTGCCTACCCCTCTCTATAAACGGCCTTCAGACAAGGCTGGCCTTCAAAGATGACGTTCTTGAAAAACGCATTGGCGCCCACAGATGTTTAATTATGGAACGGAGGACCAGGCCAAACGTTCTTCTTCCACCAACGTAACATTGGCTAGTGCATTAGGAAATTAATTTGACTAGCATTGTTACAGATTGTTTGTAATTTTGATATGAGGACTGATGTTGACAAAATAAATACATAAATAAATAAAATAAGTAAACGAGTAACTAAATACTAAAAAATGAATAAATAAAAATGAATTAATAAACTTATAATAATAAAAAAGAAGAGTAAATTTATAACTAGATAGATATTAAATAAAATGAATAAATAAAATAAAATAGTCTGAGTGATCTATTTAAATGCTAAATTGATGATTGAAGGTTGCTCTTATTAGAATTTGTTACAGGGGTCAAATTCTACTTTAAATTCTAAAATACTGAGAGTTTTACGTCATTTGTATCAATGGTCCATTGTGATCAGGCAGATGCTGAGTGTCCATTTTTGTATTGTCACTGAACTGTGCAGCTTTTCTCCTGCCTTAGGTGTGACACAAATCTGACCTGAAAGGGCTCCTGTATGTCAGTATTCACTGTCAGATGAAGGAGTGATTCTGAACTCTGCCAGCAGCTATCTGGCAGTTGGCAGGTGAAGGACATCATAACTAAGCTGTCTGATGGAATCGAGCATTTTCTAACAATGATCAAACTTGAGCCGATGTTTACTGAAATTGCCTCAACTTTAGCCGGAGTAAAAATGATATGAAAGGTGCTACAACCTAGGATAGTTATGGGCAAATAGATGAACGTTTACTATAACTGTCCTTGAACAGAATGAATATTGTCTGTAGATTTCACCTGAGCACTTACACAAACAAACCACAATCAGTAAGCCGCAATGCACACGGATAATATATCTGGGAAGGATTGCAATATGAGGCAAATACAGAGCGGAGGGGGGGCGGACGAGAGAGGGAGAAAAGAATGAAAGAAAACGGGCAGGGGTGGGTTGGGGGTGGGAGTGGGAGGAAATGAAAAAAAAGGGGGGGGGGGGATAAATAGCAATATATTTATCTATATATATTGGGATCCTTGGCCAACTGATCAATATTTTTTTTTTCCAGATTCCAGCTCTTCATTGCTCACTCGGTGGTCTCTCGCTCTAAAGCCAATCATTCATGTGCCTGTCTGACGTCTTTCGTCTTGGATATCTCGTCTTATTACATATCTGACACTGATCATTACTGTTAAACATTGAGCTAACTTCTCTCGCCCCAACAAACATTACACAATACCAACCATAAGCAAACTCTTAAATGGAGCTCTTAAAACCCATTTCAGCAGTTGCAAAAATAATACCCAACCCAGATGATTTGAAAATAAAAAAGTGTCTGCATGTTGGGAGATCTACGTGTTAAGCCTGTAAATATTTTCTGATTCAGCCTGCATTAAGAGTTTATCATTGCACTACTAAGTACTTTTCTTTCCGTGGGCAGATTGAGAAAATCTTATATCAGAAATACCCCCCCCCCCCCAGCGGGGCCCCGGGATTTACAAGTATGTTCTCTGCTCCCATCTGCAGGCGGTGTGCGCCGGCCATTGGTGGGGTGTCTCCGATGGAGTCCCAGGGGCGACATCTCTTCTATCTTTCCTTGCTTCTGTCTTTTGTCCCGCTTTCTTTTCCTCTCTTCTTCTTGACGTGGAAACGTTTTTCCGTATTTGACATAATATAACCCTAATCGTGCTGATGTGTCGTTAAACCCCAACACAACCCAATTCATAAAAGAAAGAATTTGTAACTTGTTTACTTTAGCTTGCTATTTGCCACTATTATCTTGATGCCCTATTTCAACCTGTATGAGGGATTTGTTACCACTTGCCCATAATCGGAATCCCGTAGTGATTGTTTCTATTCACCTCGAAAAGAAATCAATCATAATCCAGATTGGCATTGCCAAACACCAGAGTTGATGTTGCATGATATATCTTGTCAAAACAAAATGAGTAAACAAATAAAAACAAAAAAACAAAACAAAAACAAACAAACAAACAAAATCGATGACATAAACTACTACATATTTAAACAGTGTATTCAGTTATCAGAAAATCTTATCAACAATCACAAACTAAGAATTTGACAAAGAATACGGACGAAGAAGATTACTCATATAAATTTTGTATATCCACATCCACCTGCGTCAACCGACTCCAATGCAAAATATACATGTGCACATTCAGACACACCACATAAAATGAGTAAAAATTAGTCTTGAGTGTGGTTTTTTTTTTTTTCATGACTGTACATCCCCACCCCTACTACAGACATTTTATTTAGTGTCTGTGAACTCCTGCGTTTATACGTAGAAATATAACAGACATGTCAGAGACCTAGATCTAGATGTAGAGCTATTCAGACACACCTGAAGATATTTGCACTCAAACAGAAAATATAGATTTACACTCACACGCACACACATACGTACACACACACCCACTCTCTCTGTCTCTCTCTCTCTCTCTCTCTCTTCTTCCTGTCCCTCGTTCCCTTCATTTTGAAATCTCATTTCGCTTCCCCATTGATTTCTCAAACTCTCTTTCTACTCTTTTCCTCTGTCTTTAAATACAGGGGCTTGCCACTAAGTTCTATAACAGATCTGCATGAACCTGTTTGAGATCAGTCAGAAACGACACCCGACTAGCCTGCGTTACCAGACACCGCTGCCACTGGAAGACACGCCAAACAGCAAGCAAAGCACAAATGCAGATTTAATCACTTAAATACTGAATGCGAGAAAAAAACGCTGTCAATGATGTCAGTGGCTTAAACCCATTAACTAATGAAGTAATGAGCACAAAAAGTTGTGGTTTCTGTTTTCCTGGCAATGTTATGGTTTGTAGGTTTACAGTTCTGTCCGTGATGAACGGTGCAATTCTAGCCAACAACCCCAGCGTCCAGAAAACAAGCCATGAGAGATAAACAACAACGCGGGAACAGAAAAAAAAAAAAAAAGGAACAAGAAAGATTTTTCAATAAATAAAGTTGAATGCCCAGTTGGGGTTACCGGTAATTTTTAAATAGATCTAGTTTTATCCTAGTAACATTTACTAAAAAGCATTATACCGGTATTAGTTTATCTCACAATTTGGTTCAACACATGATATTCATAGGAAAGAGATTAAAATCGAACACAGTTTAGTCTCCTCTCTAATTTCAATCATCTCTTAGAGTGATTTATCTCACATATTGTCAACTGTATCCGAGTGCCGCACTCACTGTTGGTAATATGTCCGCTGGGACTGAGTTAGAACTTTGCTTATTCTCGAGTTTTTAAAAACGAGCTTCAAAGGAGAGCAAATCCCTCGGTCAAAGTTGGCACTGCCCTCATTGTTACTGCGTCCAACCTTTATTGATGTCACCATTCACAATTAGTGGAGTGATTGATCTTGTGTGTGCGTGTGTTTGTTTGTTTGTTTGTGGTTGAGCGATTTTTTTGCTTCGGGATTGTTTGTCTACTTTTAGCCTCGGCATGGATTCTAGGGGGAAAAAGGTGGAGGTTGGGAACTGGGTGAAGGTGAAGATGACGAAATTCTTCAGGAAGGGGCCTGTCTCCGATGTTGCAATGCGGCTGAAGACAGATTTAATCTGCTAATGCAGTCAAATATTCAAAGAAATCCCTTAGTTGAAAGTTGTTGATGGATGCTTTAGCACCTCCTGAAGAAAGTGCGGAGGAGGGGGCCAAGAATGAAGTAAGGCCACCTAAAATGGAGCTTACACATAATCAGGTAAAAATTTTTAAATATTGTATGTTATTTGACAGTTTATGGATTGTTTACGTGCATCTGTGTGTGTGTGTGTGTGCGCGCGCGCGCGCGCGTGTGTGTGTGTGTGTGTGTGTTAGACACGTGGTCAGAGTGTAGGTGAGTGGATGTGATTGGGTTGATTGGAGTTTTGTTGGTTGTACAATAATATTATGGGTATCCCGGGAAAAAAAATCTTGCTGCGAATGTTGGTGTTAATTAATAACTAATTACTGTTTTCTTACGAATATTTCAAACCAGAGAAGGAAATAAAATGTGCAGAGCCACGTTCTGATGTGTGTCTTAGCAGAGGATGAGTATGAGAGAGAGAAACAGAAAGAAAGAGAACGGAAGACAGAGAGAACGGAGAGAGACAAAGACAAGTGGATAAAGTGAGGAGGAGGCGATAGTAAAAGGTACGCGTAAAAAAAAAAAATAATAATAATAATTATAATAAAGAACAGGGGTGTATGCATATAAAAACACATGGAGATATGTGTTTAAGTACCAACAGACTGTATGTTATACCGAGGTACAGGACAACATCATTACGAGCATTGTCATGTAGCGGGTCAGTGACGGGGAGGCGGGAGGTGGGATAGGAAGTAACAGAGACATAGGAAATGGCCGACTATAGCGAATAACCTCGACATTTTGCCCATGTCCTTGTGGGTCACTAAGTCACGACTCCTATTGTCAGTCACATCAGTGCACGTGCCAAATAGTGCCAGAATCAATATGGCTTCCACGACCTGCGGCTGGGTCAGCGGTACAGTTAAAATGCCACCCTAAACGCCTCTCGTTAACCAGTTAGAGATGTGAAGACTTTTTAATTTCATGCTGCATAAAACTTGTGAAATATGCCATTCAAAATAAAATCCAGAGTAGCACAAAACTGAAACTATGTTGATGAAAAATTCAGGCTATATCATAAAGCCGAAGTCGTAGTAGTAGTGGTAGCAGTAGCAGCTGTACCGATAGCAGTAACAGCAGTAGTGATGGTAGTAGTAGTAACGGTAACACTAGTGCTTGCGGTGGCAACAGTAGTAGTCGTTATAATAGTAGTCAGTAGAAATAGTAATACAATTATTTATATTGTGACTCTCTCTCTCAGCCATGTAAGGTTATTAATGTACAGCGAGAACAGCAAAGAGGACCGATATGTAGATAACAAAACTAGCCGAAACTACAAAAGATAAATAGGCAGTGGTCCATGCCATTCCTGAATGTTAATTTTAGGCTGGTGCCCGTACATATGAGTAAACACCATTAAAAACCATTAGGAAATAAAAATTACCGTACATGTTTAGTTCTTAATCTGTTGCGAGTACAGTGACAGGTGTAATACATGTGGCAAGGAGGCGATTAAGACGACCAGGTGGAAACCCCGGGAAAAAAGGCCATGTCTATTGTACCTGCTGGTCGGGGGTTGGAGCGGAACAACCTCTATTCCAAACCTATGGTTTATGGAATAACACATTGTAACAACCGTGTCAGAATTGGTCTGAATGTAGGTTATCTGTCCGTACTCTGTGCCCTGGAAAGGATGATACACATGATGCATGTAATAATGATCTCATTTTCCTCATTAGATATTAAAAATGCTTTTGGTTTCTAGACCCAGACTGTAAATTATGGAGTGAAACAAAAAGTCACCAAAGAAAACAAAGTGGTCAGAGGAAAAACTCGATCGATATCAGTGATGATAAGATACTATCCTGATCATTACTTTTTCTCTTTTAATTCCTGCAATTTTTATGATCAAAATGCAGAAGTCCAAATAAAAAAAAAAAAAAAAAGAAAGAGAGAAATTAAAGGGAGTGATTTAATATTTGATGAAAATTCTCATTGAAATGGAAGTAATGGAAATTTCCCGCTAAAGCTCATCTCGCCTGATAGTTCCAATGTGAAGGGAATAAACAGACTAACATGAAAACAAACTAAAAGGATTTTGTTTTGATCATATTATAGAAAATCAGAATGATAAGGTCGGGAACAAAACATCACCAAGAACAACATCATAAAGCCAACTCTTTGACAATCAAACATGTCTGTCTTGCATTCTCTGCCTTCCATTGCTGCTGTGTCTCCTGAACTTTTCTGCCTGAAATATTATCACTAATATGGGCCAAAGCAAAACCAGCTGAACACACCGAAGGAAGCGCCATTACAAAACCAGACACATTTTTTCTCCTCGTCTGTCTTCATTGATTAGATCCGGCCTGTACTTCCTGCAAATGTTTCTTTTATGCACTAAAACGGGTGGGGAGCAAGTTTAACCCCTTGGCGACGATGTCTTAAGTGGAAATAATCTTTTCGCACTCGCTGATATGGCTACTGCAACTGTGGGACCGCAAACACTCAGATTTTTAGTTACAAAATGAAAGTCGGGGGCTTTAAACAGAAACCGAGACAGGTGATCGCACATAGAAAAAAGACAATAGCATGAATGCACAAGATTCTTGTAGCAGAGGAGTCAAAGTGCGATTCAATTAAATTATGTTAATGTTCCTTTTGTGATTTAGAGCTGAACTCCAGTGCAAAATCTAAAGCTCCTATTAAACACCTTATAATTTCCGGTAGAGACACATTTTTTTGTTGTTGTTGTTGTTTTGCTCTGTTGTGATTTTCTTTTAATTTTGTTCACTTTTACAAAGTGGCTCTTAAACTTCCATGATTGTGACTACAACTACTACCTCTGCTATTATTACGGCTACCATTACAAAGTTCACCAGTAGGCCTGCCACAATCACTACCATTGCCACTAGTACTATTACAGATCAGCAGGCCTGGGCAGACGGAGAGTTCGACAATGTATCTGTGGCCAAGAGCTGATCACTACTCAAAAACTGGATACTTTGCATTGCTAGTTACCCACTTTGAGAGCAAACTCAGCTTATAAACAGACTGGCTCCCATTGAAATTTCGCGTATTTTATATGGCTTTAAGTATGCATTTAACATTATATTATATTATATTACATCTTCATATTGTATTATATCATATTGCACCGCTCTGTTATGTTGCGTCACGTTAACTTGTATTATGTTACGTCACGTTGCATTATGTTATGTTATGGTACGTTATGTAACGTTTGTTATTTTATGTTACGTTACGCTATGTTATGTTATGTTACTGGTATGTTATGTTATGTTATGCTATGTTATGTCATGTTATGTTATGTTATACTGTCCCATGCAACTCCTACAGTTTTTATGAACTTCTCGGTTAAAAAAAAAAAATACTAACAAGTGGATTACGTCCTTTAAAGAAAAATTCCAGAGGGCAACTTTGAATATCTCAAAGCTTCCTGTCTAATTACTTGCTTAGCTGCCTGCTTGTCTGTCTGTATGTCCATCTATTTGTCTGCGTCTTTGTCTGTGCACCTGTCAGTCTATCCCGTATATTTGGCTACCTGGCTGCTTTATCCCATCTATGCCAGCAGTTATTTACGGCCACACCCACTGAAAACCTGCCATCAAATGAATCTTTAAAGGCGGAGCCATCGAGTCGACAAGATAACAACTAGATAGACCGAGTCTAATTCTGATAAAGCGCTTGCAATCTCTTTTCTCTCTTGTACCTCAACCACTCGGCAATCTCCTGTTTGTCACTCAAGATAAAAAATTTAACAGGTATACACCTCTGCTCTTTTTCTCGCCATTATTCGATACCCAACGCCCATAAAGACTCTTGTTAGCGTGCAAATTTGCAGCATATTTATCACCGCACATCGACGATTTCCGGGATATCTCGATTGCTATACACATGGGGTAGTTGAGTCATTAACATCATCCCGATTACTGTGCAGTGCCGAATAGAACAAATGATAATGGTTTTCCACTGCTCATGTTTTATTGAAGACGTTTACTAAATAAATGATGTCACGTTTTTCATGCTATTGTATCGACGATCACCTCGGGGGGAATATTAAAAATGTTAATATACATGATGTTGCCAGTCGTTCCTGCTTTACTGAGAAAGAATTATGCATGCTCATGAATTTATTACTACCGGTACCACTAGTATGGTTCTTTTCGCCTACTCAGACAGTTCAATTGGTCTGTGTTTTGCATTTGACGCCTTGATTGGAATATTGAGGGTAGATGTCCTCCCCAGTTCCTGTATTGTCTCTAGTAATGGAATCAACCTGTGCTATGGTGAGCATGACTTACTGTAGTATTTGCTGGAGAGAGGGGCATTCTTGTGATTGAACGGGTTAAATTGATTTTTCTGGCTTTGCTCTGTGTTTTCTGCAAATTTTCAATAATCTAGAATTACTCATGGAGAAAAAATAAGATAAAAAAAACAAAACACATAGATACTAGTCTTAATTGCATCCTCTATTGCTGAAACATTGCTAGATCTAGTTTGTTTCCAGTTCATTTAATATCTAATGAAGTTCTGCCAGATTTCATGAATCCAGATAGAAGTATTTTTATATAAAGACCTAAATAGGAACAAAGTACATTGGCAGCTGTAACAACAGTGACAAGTACAACAACAATGGGAATAATGGTTTATATAGGTCTACTGCATATCAGCTGAGAGAAGAAAGAAGAGAAAAAGCTACAACAAGCTCTCTCTAGTTCTTGATTAGAAAAGGAGTATATACAGTGAGAAAACAGAGCGAAAGGGGCGAAGGAGAACAATAAATAAAGAGAAAGCGAGCGCAGAGAGGGATAGAGCTAAATCAGTCGACAGTTGGATGACAGTGTGTCCAACATTGGTCTTTTTCAGACAATCAACTCGTTTTTCGTTTTACATCCTGTCTGTAGTATAAACTTACATAAACGTACAAGAGTCTGAGAGAAGGACAATGTACTTAGACAAACCTCATACAGAATCTGACATTTAACTCTGTCCGAAGGCTAAACCGCCCCTTTCTCATGATAATGGTTTTTGTCCCCGCAGTCATGGAGTTGATCTAGTCTGAAAAGTAGGTTGTCTCAAGAAGTGTTATGTTTGACAAGGCAATGATACATCTGCTCATGAAATTAGCAAGCGGTAAAGGCAACAGGCATTCCGTTTTCCTCTCCTTTACGTACCCAAAATCTCCTTTCTGGCGCATACCTGCTTCTCTCCGTCTACACGATATTATCGATCGATGCAAATCGTAAGCAGTAAAGTTATAAAACTAATAGTAATAATAATAAGTTTAAAAAAAAAAGAACATTAATCCTTAAAACTCTCACTGAGTAGTAATAATGGTGATGAAAATAATGATGGTAACAGTCAATGACAACAATAAAAATAATAATGAGAGCATATTTACACAGTGCTTACATTCGTTCTCACACTCTGCTAACACATACAAATGGACCACAAAATCATCAAATAGCAGACGAAAAAAAAAAAAAAAGTGGAAAGGAACAAATGTAGAGTGTCTGTGCAAAAATTAGTACCGGTAATATAAAACAAAATAGAAATGTCACAAATCTTTAAAAAAAAAAAAAAAGCATGCATTCTCCATAAAAACGTTATGTCCTACATTATAATATAAGAGTAAAAAAAAAAAAGAGTAGTGTCGCTGCTTGGAGCTATTTACAGGAGCAGAATAGCAGATTAGTAGTTGGAATCAAATTTCTATAGGTCATTGTATCTCCGGAGCTTTATACACAGTTGCCTCCTATGCTCATTTTCAAATTTAAACTGTTCACACATTGATGAAGCTTTATGCAAATGCCCAACAATCAGAGTGATTGCTCTTGCCCAAAACTCTGTGGGGAGTCTTCTTAGCAGTTCTCCATTTTGCGCCAATATTGAACGGGTTTGAGTAAAGCGAATTTACTTGATTGAAGAGTGCAAGCATGTTTGCCGCTCATGAATCAAATTAAAACCCCTAACCTGACAAAATTAAAATTTATAGATTACAATAAACGACTCATCGGGGGACCCCTGACAGCACTAAGTGCTGGTAGATGTCTAGATCTATTGATATACTCTTGAAACTGTGGCACTCGCCGTACAAAGAAATACTCGTCATATTTTGAAAATGAATTAGTAAATCATTTTATTATGGATACACGCCATCGGACAAGACGAAATGTCAAGTGGAAATTTTTGGGCTGATGTCATTTGTTGTATTGATTTTCTTTTTTCCGCTTCTATTGATAATGATTTGTTTAACAGAGTTATTCGTCGGTCATGTTGATAACAGGAAAGAAAATGTCAAGAATCTCGATGCATGACGAGGTTTTCGCAATAATTATGTTTTCACATTCGGAAGATAAAGGAGTGAATGAAGAAGCAAACAAATCAAACAAATAAATGAACAAATGAATAAATTTGCCTTGATCACAAAAGATTTCTTCTCAAGCCCATTACAGCCATTTGCAGTGAAATTCTCATTAATTTTATTTTGTGTATAAATTTAAAATAAAAACAAAACAATTAAATAACTCGATTCTCATATTAGCAAGACCTGGTATAAATACATGGGGCTGAAAAGTCTCCAGAAAAGTTAAGAAAGAATTAAAGAAAAGGGACACGGGAAAGGAGGAGATTAGGCCTTCGGGTGATGCTTTTAGCAGTTGAATAGAAAGAAGTTTTACATTACGACATTTTGAAAAATTCGATTTTTTTCCTCCCTCATTTTAATTTAAGAACAACACAAAGACGTACACATATCTGGAAAATTGATAGTTCGTAAAGTTTGCATCTATTTTACGAACAACCTTAGACATTTATTTCGCCAACAAGGTTGACATTAAAATGAAAAAGAAAAAGAAAATGAATAAAAACGGCAATAGGAAAGAGAACAATTATAAGGAGAATTAATTCTACGCTCTTTCGCCCTTAATAGACCACCGTCATGCTCACCTCTAATTTGGGACTGCAGGGTTAGACCAGGCCTAAAATAGCTGCTCCTTCGGTAGTTCTCGCTTTACAAGTGCATGCGTGCAAGCAATCAGGGAACGGTGTGGAATCGGCGGGAATCAAATCAAGCGAGGGGCAATAAAGCAGTTTAAGCTACTTGTGTAGGCGCAGGAAATGCACCCTCTGCTGGTCTTTGCACATGAAGTGTGGAGCTAGAAAGGCGGCTGACAATTGAAATTTGACTTCAGGTAACAGTAAATAGATAAATAAACATAGCTGAACTGATAGGCTAAACAAATAATTAATTAGAGTCTAGTTTATATGAAGAAAGAAAGAAAAAGATTAATAAATAAATGTAACAGTTGATTTGATAAATAAGTGAACACATACTTCGATAATTGAGTGCGCCAAAATTTAATAATTAATTTTTTTTTAAAAATCAGCCAATCAATAGATCGTTATATAACAGAACAAAGTAAATGAACGAATAAATAAGCAATAAATAAACAAGAAACAAATGAGTGAATAAATAAATAATGAAAATAAACATCGCAAATAAATAATAGATAAATAAATATTGAGTTTAAACATTGCGATATTACGGAATGTGCCGAAAGTCTAGAACCTTAAAACGAGAAGAACAACAACAAGACAACAGTTAAACCGTAATTTTGAGAATGAGTGCACCTTTAGGAAAGACACTGATCCAAATTATCCAAATAATTTCACAGCTTGTTTCCGCAGTCCAGCATACATGACCTTCTTAAAAGCAAGGCAATGGGTGTGTAGGTTGATATTCTGTTGTGTGAATTTTGGACACCGGTGCTCAAAGGGCTAAGATATTTCTTCCTTCACAAACTTCCGTGTGCCCTATCTAAACACTCTTCGGAATGCATAATAGTAACCTTCCATCATTGTCTACATCTATCTTTGTCTCTCTCTCTCTCTATCTATCTCTGTGTGTGTGTGTGTTTAGGGGGGAGGTGTTTTTTTTATTTTTTTATTTTCATAATAATACTTCCAAATCTTTTGATTTTGTGTTTGTTTTTGTTTTGTTGTTGTATTGCGACCATGATTTCTTTCTGGTCTTGATACACTCAGTTATGTTTATCATTTAGGACTAATTATTCTGTTGCCCGGGTAATAACAATGAATTGAAGATGAGATAATTGTATGAAAAATGTTTTCAGCAATCTCGGATTTCCCTTGAAACGGGCTTTCTTAAATCAGTTTAGAACGGACTGTGACTGATTTCTGTGCTTTGCCAAGTGCATTTGGGACCCATGCTAGCTCACTCACGTCCATTCACATTTAGAATGCCTCACGTATGTTTCTCTTCCTTACCTGTGGCCCTTCGGTCGTCGGGGCGTTCACCGATTCACTGATGACGTCCTCAATTAACCATTTTTCGCTATCTCTTGCTGTCCAACTTACCTTGCCTTCAGTGGCAGTCAAGAGTAACAATACCAAATTCTCTGAGTTCAGTACCAAACGAAGACATGAAACATGCGTTTGAGCTGCCCTCTTTCTTTATTTTGCATAGATATGAGAAATATCAGGATGGCCCAATACGGAAGGTTGAAATAACGCAACAACGAAGGCCATACATAGCCTGTCCTTAGAAGGTGCTGAGCACAGGTATCATTACGAACAAAATCACGGATATTGTCATTAATCCCTCACTTCCAGAAGTCACTAAAGTGTGCGTTTGTTATCATAGATCTAGCGTGTCATACTCCTGTTAGAAAATTAACAGCGATGACGTGTTGTCAAGTCTCGCGGTACCTACAGAGCATGTTTGCACCCACCCACGCACAACATCAACTCCGATATAAGGAAATGTCAGTGCAAATCGCACGATATTTTGCTGGTCACACGATCTGACAGAGGCGAAACCTTATAGACAGAGAACAGAATACAGATAGATAGGCAAGGTATAGAAGTAGGTAGACAGCCATTACGTCGGTAGGTAGGCGGGTGATAAGATAGGTGGGTGGGTGGACAGATATTATGTATATAGGTAAATAGGAAGGTAAAGTAAATAGTACTAAGTTAGGTGGGTAGGTTTGTAGTAATGTAGGCAGGCAGATAGGAAGGTACGTAAGTGGATAGAAACACACACCAGGTTTTCATGGCAAATAGACATTTGGGTTCTGCTGATTGGAGATAGTAGGTTTGTGGATAGGTAGGTAGGCATGTATGAAGATAGGTGAAGATATATGTAGGTGGCTAGATAGATAGGTAGGCGGATAGGTAGTAGGCAGATAGCCAGGTAGGTAGGTGGGTAGGTGGGTGGGTAATCAGGTTAATATTTAGAGAAACAGAGTGACCAACCGACTCGCTGATAGAAGACCTAAAGTATGGGTCAAAGTAGAGGATCTTTCAAGTAACTCAGACCTGCCTACTCACAAGGACAGATAGTTGAACCAGACAGAGAGACACAAATGGAACTAACACTCTAGAGTAGAGTGAGACTATTATTGGCTTTCGGCTTTATAAGGTCAACCTAAGGGTTACTGTGTAATGGGAAGCTCTTGGGAAACACAAAGACCCACTGCACTGCACAGATCAACTGTCCTATAACGAAAAAACCCTTTTATAATCATTTATAAATGTTGGATCATTAGACAACACCATATCTCTACATACTACAACTCTGTATGACTTTGTGGGATTTTAACCTTTGACTTAGGAACACTGGATTTTGAAAGATTATTTTCACCTCTTAGATAATGCAACTTTTATGTCCATTGAAACCATATAGGCCTACTCGGAGCAAAACTTCACACATTTTTCGGAAACTTCTTCTCTGAATCTTGTTTTGGATGGTCGCCTTTTCTGTGTCGTTCTTCATTGGGGAACACAACATAAAAAAGGCACAGAATATTGAGGTATCATATGTGGGTTGTCGGGTGGAGGGAGGGAGGAGGGCAAGAAGGAAGGACGGGTGGATCGATAGATGAGTAGATCATAAATAAGTTTAAAAAAAACAACAACAGATAGACGGATAAATGTATCGACAGGTAGAGAGACAGAGATGTAAAAGCAGAGACAGATTGTGTGAATTATGGCACTTTCAGTCTTTTATGGTTGCAAGGTGTAAGGAAATGCTACATATGGATCTGCTCTTCTCTCTGTCTGGATGTTATGCTCACAAGATCGACCTGCCTAATACGATAATTATCACCCCCTGACCAGAGGGAAGACAATTGCCCTCAAATTACTGTTCTTGCCCTCTGGATGACGATCGGGAGTGGTTCCTACGCCTCATCATACACGCGATGAATAGAGATCTAATATTATACGCCCGGAACTTCTTGTGTTTGATGTAAGTTCAATTGCACTTTCTTGTTTCTTTCTCTGGATGGGTTCCTAGCTCTGAATTTTATGCATGGTTGATCTTTTAAATACTGACAGGTTGAGCTAGATAAAAGCAACGAAATAAACATTTGACGGTTCTGTTTTCAATTTCATATTCAGATTCATCAAGAAAGATAAATAAAGATCTCAACAAAATAATTGAAGAGTGATTTTCCAACATTGGATAGGTCGGCGTTTCATCTTTTCTATGAATTTGTCCCATTAGCTAACTGGTAGCTCATCCGTATTGATTTGATAATGTACATAGGTTTTAATGTGGTCTTGAAGAAGCAACACAAAATGCTAAGTAGGTAAAGCTGGCAATATTAGGCATTGAATGGGATGTTGTCCTAAATTCTTAGAAATCAGAGAAAGAAAAAAACTGACTTACTGGGTTTTGGAAAACATTATATAGCTTCATATTCTAAAAAAAAAAATAAAAGTAGATCCAGGCCTAATGATAAGAAATTAAGACTATGGGAGGAAAATGCAGAAGAATAGATCTATCATTGGAACAACAATAGAAAAATATAGAATACTGGACTCGGCAAGTGATAACAAGGTGTAAGCCTCATTCTAATTAAAGAAAGAATGATTGAGAATGGGTGAATCAATTGCAAGTTAAAATAAATAGCCAAAACAGACCTAAAACGATTGGCTGGTGGAATGAAAGAAGACATAGATATGTTAATAAAAAGAGATAGAGACATAGGAAAAGGAGAGAGAGGAAGGGGGGAGGGGGTAAAAACAGAATGAAAGAGGATGAGAGAGTTATGAAAGCAGTTGTGACAAATGAAGAATTCAGGGAAAAAAAAAATGATTGAACAATGAAATTTGGCAAAGAAGCCGTCGTGGAAGGACAAAAATTAATGAGTTTTCATTTGAATTACAAATGAAGCCTGTGCTGAGTAAATCTCTCTCTCCTTCCCTCTCCCTTTCTCTTTTCCCCAGCCTTTCTCTCGATCTCTCTCTTTCATTCTTCCACTGTTTCTCTTTCTCTGTTAGTGACCGAGTATGTCTTTCACCCCCCCCCCATCTCTCTTTCTCCCTCGTCTCACTGTCTTTCTTGCGTCCTCTCCCTCCTTCTCTCTCTCTCTCTCTGTTTGTCTTTGTCTCTCGCATCGCATCGTTTTCTTACAAATACACAGGCTACACCCAGGTGCCTAACACATATGATGACATGCCGATGCTCCTTACCCAAAATCCAGATCGTGAGAGAGAGAGAGAGAGAGAGAGAAAGAGAGAGAGAGAGAGATTGGGAAAAAGCAAATACCATTCACAATCTGTTTCTCAGTAGCCAGGGCAGCTTTCGTTTTAACAGTCCTTGAAGGTGAGTACACTGAGCGGCAACTCGGTGCTCACAGTAGCGTGAGATTCCAATTTTGCAAGGAAATAACCAGGGTGGACCAAAAAAGAAATCGACACATCATTATAATCTGGAAGGGGAGGAAAACGGATGATGGAAAGGGGAAGGATGGAGAGAAAAGGAGATCACAGGTGGGGGAAAGACAAAGACCAAATGAAGGAGGATAATGGAGGAAGAATTGAGAGGAGGAATGCTCGAGGCAGGAGGTTGTGACGTGAGGAAGGAGGGCATGAACGCATAACAGGGAAACCGTGAAGAGGCAAATGATATGGATAAGGAACTGAAAGAGAGAAAAAGAAAGAATGAAAGAATTTAGGATTGAGACATGAGAACAGAGTAGAAAAGGAAAGATGGAAGTAAAGGGATGATGATAAGGAAGAAAGGAGGAAAAATAGAGGCCTTGTAATGGAAGGAAGGCGAGAGAAGCACGTGGAAGAGAGGCTAGAGGGAATGAAAGAATGGATCAGAAAGGAGAAAAAAAGAAAGTGAGGAAAGAAGGCAGGAGGAGGCGCCTTTGGATGGAAGAGAAGAAAAATGGCAGGGAATGTGAGGAACAACAGAAGGAAAAGGCGAACTGAGACAGGCAAAGAAAGGGACAGGAGGGAGAGGAAGAGAGGGCAGGGCAACTGAGAGAGAAAGAGAGTGAGGCAAGGCACGGCGGAGCTGGAAAAAACAGTCCCGGAAAGAGAGAGAGGGAAAGGGGAAGGGAAAGGGAAGAAAGAGGAGAGGAGGCGGAAGAGGAGAGTAAAAGCCCAACAGCACGGAGACAAGAACACAGGAGTGCCAATTTTTGCCAGTCTTCCGTGTTGTCATTCAAAGAACGTTGTTTGTCCAACAGTTCAAACTTTCTAAAAATCTTCAAGTTTGCGTTTTCGCTATCAGTCTGTCAACTCCGGCAACAGAGATAAATGTCCAGAACGTCATCATCGGAGTGCGAACCAATAGCTGTAGGCCGTAGAACGACATTGTATAAAGTCAGAGAAAAAATATTCCTCGCTTGTAATTTCTTTCCCTGTCTAATTTGTTCTGCCGGTCCTCTATCTGCTTGTTCTCCTCGTTCTCTGTCTCCGTGTCTGTCTATCTCTTTGTTTGCTTTAGCTTCCAGTCTTTCGATTCTCACCTTTTCTTTCATTTGGGCCTGTTAAATTCTTGTTCATCTTGATTTCTCACTTTCTGTCTTTCCTTTCATTCATTCACTCTCTCTCTCTCTCTCTTCATCGACTCGTTTTTCAGAAATCTTTCCTTTTCCTTTTCTTCTTTACATTTCGTCCTTCTTACCACAGCAGGACTGACAATGCTAAACCCGATTCTCATGCAGCCAGGACAAACATATTATCTTACGCGGAGGAGAACAGTAAGACGGCGAAAAGAGTGACAGAAACATCTCTTATATCAAAAAGCTATAATGACAACATACGACCAGAAACAGCGACATGTATTTGCATAGCCTTGTGGCCATCCCTTTGATGTTGAGACCCGTCCAGACAGACTATAATTATGACTGTGTCTTTGATGATGATGAAGATGATGATGATTATATTGGTGATACTAAGATGCTGTTAATTCTGGTTTTACCTTTTTCCCACTCTGCCATAGCATAACAGAAGGTGGCATGGGTGCTTAATAATGTTAAAAGGACCATCGGCGAATCACATCGACAGAAGTTACAAGATAAGCAAATTACTGCGCATTCTTTGATCCTTTAACATATCTAATAGTAGGTTATTGAAACTACCTCATTAAGACTTGAAATTCCCGTACTTGCCTGAAAATTTTGTATTTGCATGATCCATCTGGGAGATAAGGATTCTTTTTAAAAAAGTTCACCTTTTTTTAATTTGCCCATTTAAGGTAGATCTGTTATATTACTATTAATAACAACTCTGCAAAAGGAGCGTGTAGGTACTGGAGATCTGATACCATCAAACCATCTTGAACATCTTACATGTGGACCCCATTACAAATCAAAATTCTGCATGTGCAGAACCATCATGCAATACAGTGGCGCTCAGAAAGACCTTATATAGATCTAGCTGTGACCCAAAAAAATTGAGATAGAGTCTAGTACGGCCATGCTCATGTAACGTTATCCAGCGACCTTTCACCACAAGATAGGGAAGGTGGAAAGCGATAAAGAGACAGGCAGAAGAAAGAATGGATGGACGAATGGGCGAGGGTTGGAGAGGACCAGTGCACCATTCGCCAGGAGAAGCAGTTTTGATGATTCCGTCCTTATGGAGTTGAGCGCTAAGAAAAAGAATTCAAAGGACTGAAACGTGAAGGTTGACAATTCAGACATTTTAGGACCCCAAAAGAAGAAAAAGAGTTTTGTTCTTTATTCATATCAACTGTTATCTGAATGTATGAAAATCCACACTAAGTCCCTCTCTCCTTTCACTTATTGATCTCTTTAGATTTAACTTTCAATCGCTCATACACAGAGAAGCACACACTTTCACAAGCTTACGCCTCAGTCTACTCAGCCGCATGGCAAACTAATCTATCGGGACACCTCGGAAGACAGGGCTCCACAATTAACATGGCGTAAATTCGCAGTGAAGCTCAATAAATTCTTTGTAGCCGTCACCCCTCCCTTACCAGAGTCTGTGATCTCATTCAACAAGTTTGTCCCCTTTGTCCGAGTACGTTAAGTTTAGGGGTAATACCGTCTTAAACTGTGTGAGATGGATTTTTATTTCTTCATCATTTTATGCTAGGGTCCTCTCTCTCTCTCTCTTTCTCTCTCTTCTCCCATGATGATAATAACTATTATAATTTTATACCGTATTTTTTTTTATGAGAATCTTCAATATATTATTTTTATCATTATCATCACTATTTGTTGTTGTTGTTACCATCATTATTATTATTTGTTGTGGTGTTATCAGTTTTAGAAGAAGTGGTACAATCGCACATGTTGAACAGCGTCCTGTCAAGGACTGTGTGTCCGCACAAGTTATAGAAACGTTGCTTTATCAGAAAGTCTATGGGTTTCGGCAAGAGCTGAAGCGTAGCACCCTAATTCATAGATAGCAAATAAAATACTGGTCACAGTGTGAAACTTCAAAAGATGATGACTTCCGATAACTTTGTGACGCCGTTCAAGCTGAAAGCAGGCCTGTAACTGATGATCATTAATAATTCAGTAGCGCTGGCGTCGTTGTGTGTAAAGGAGACATCTGCCGCCAATGGCGCTGGTGTCCATTTGTAAACTTCTTCCGTCACATTCAGCGTGCAGGTTCTCTCTCCCTCTCAGTCATTACCAACTCACTGTCTATTTCTGTCCCCTTATATCTATTTCTGTTCTTTATAAATAAATAAATGTACATAAATATAATATGCATGTAATATAAATATTAGATAGATAGATAGATAGATAGATAGATAGATAGATAGATAGATAGATAGATAGATAGACAGACAGACAGACA
>JBCAUA010184922.1:0-21519 GCA_038406235.1 Peronia verruculata | reverse complement strand
ACTTGCAAAGACCATCCTGCAGGGAACAGTAGAGGGGAAAAGAAG
Source organism: Peronia verruculata (assembly GCA_038406235.1). NCBI lineage: Eukaryota > Metazoa > Mollusca > Gastropoda > Systellommatophora > Onchidiidae > Peronia > Peronia verruculata. Next base: position 21,474 of record JBCAUA010184922.1, on the reverse strand, counting down.
ACAGGGCAGACAGAGGAAGAAGTGGGCCGACAGCATCCTTGAATGGACAGGAAAAACCTTTGCCGTCACACAAGCACTCGCCCACAACCACACCAAGTGGAACCAGCTGATCCAACGTTCATCCATGAAGCGCCCCTATGACCCTGACGGGTTACGGGACCAGTAACAGTAACAGTATATCTGTTGTATTCAGTTTTATTATAAAATACTTTATCATATTGAAATATCTCACTTTAGAGTAATGAGTTGAAAGAAAGTAAATTATCGTGCTTTAGGTCTTTTTTTTTTTTTTTATTGATTATGTGTAATGTTCTTGTTTTTTGACATTGGTTTCAAACAGTGTTGATGCTATTTTATCTCCTATATGAAAGATAATTAATTTGTATTAGTTCATAGTATAATGTTATTCACTTTGTTTTTATTTTTAATTTTCAAAGGTAGTCTGTATGTGTGAGGTGTGTTATTCTTTTGTTCCACTTTCAGATAAAAGGCGCATCTACTCTGGTGGGCAGGACAGCTTGCTGAAAGTGGTTGATGTGGAGACGATGACGGAAATTTTCACAAAGGATTTGGAACATGAGATATGGTGAGGATGATTCAGATACCAGAGGGATTCTCATCCAAAATCTCTCAGTTGTAAACAAATGTCTCAACATTTATCATAGACCATCCATTGGCAACCAATTCAATACACAAAGAAACAAATAACAATTTGTAGAGCTCCATAAATATCTGCTCCTCCCCACTTCATTGTCAAGGTATCTCCTCCTGAATTCAGATGCTCATAAAGGCTTCCTGTCTAGTGAATACCATCTCAGGGCTTGTCTAGTGGTGCTACTAGCTGGTTTTCTTAGTATATGTATAGTTTATCATATGATTATTAATGGCTATCTCCTTTTGCAATCTTTGTTCCCGGAGATTGTATATCTAAACATCCTTTGATATATCTCTAAACTTGTAAACATATTCAACTGTGCTGGGCACAATATATAGTCACAATAGTTCTGATGTACTGTTAAATCCTGACACAAACCAAACCAAATTCTGTAAGTTCTATTTTTTCTCTGTCGGCATCAGTTTTATTCTTTTTTTCAAGTCTTCGGTTTTGGTGGTTGCTTGTCATCGTATTCTGTAAAGAAATGTCTACGACATTTTCCATATGTTTTTCCTAGTTGTATGAGACAACTTCAAAAGGCAGCCTTGCTCCTAACTGGAGATGCAGGAGGACAGCTTTGTATCTGGGACATGGACAAAGGGCAGATAATGCAGACTCTGCAGGCTCATAAAGGTGAGAGGATGGCAATCTTTGTTTAGATCAGTGGTTCCCAAAGTGGACAGTACCGCCCCCTGGGGACCGATATAAGCTTCCGAGGAGGAGCTGAAAGTTAGGGTGCATTAAGGGGATGGTGAATGGCTAGAGAATGGCCAAACTGTGGGGCAGTACTGTTTGAATTGGCAATACATGGAGCATAATCTGCTCTTTTGTGACACATTGCTGTTCTCTCGTCATATAGAATCAGTGATTAACTATACGTGTCTCCATGCATATTGAAAAATTAAAATTCTTTTCAGAACTGTTTCTGTCAGGTTTACTAAGGTTAAATGATAAAATTTAGAATTTGGGTTGTATGTGTGATTTACCAATGCTAAAGAGAAATCTGAAAGGAATTGTCTAGGGTGGGAGTGAGGGGTTTGGGGGGGGGGGGGGCACAAAAGTTATCTGAGGGGCCAAGTGGGCAACAGTCAGAAAGGTCAGGGAACGACTTATTTAGATGATATTATGGTGTATGACACATTTGATGCTGTATTGTCTGTGTAGAAGATTAGTACAGTGAGTATGAAGGAAGACAATTATTATTTTGCTGTGCAGTATCAAGATACTGTCATTCAAAACTAGATCTTGTTATTCCATGGTCAATAAAGCATGCTTTTTTTTTTTTCAGAATTGCTCCTTTTTTTCATCTGACTCATTTTTAAATATTAACCTGCTTATTTCAAAATTGGGAATAAAACCTTTAACTTAGTGAAACTATTATGTTTTATTTTACATATTTCATGCATGCTTCTCTTTTTTTTTTTTTTTTTTCTTTTCTTTTCTTTTTTTTTTAATGAGTTTCCGCAGTTGCAAACTAGTTTCAAAGTCAGCCACTGAGTCTTAGGGCAGATTCTCTCATTTAATTTTATCACAACTCTCCAGAGCCTGCAGGCACATATAAATGCTCAAAGGCTGTCAGATAACATCAGCCAACTTCTTTCACTCATTCCCCGCTATTGTGCAGTATATCACAACTATATGATATCACAATTTTATGACTCCTGAACCTAATTTATTCTTTAAATATCAATAATGAACTGATAATTAGCAGATTAAGCCACCTTTTCTGGTAATATACTCATTGTTGACAAAGCTAAGGATGGTTTTATGGAGTTTTCTGTCATCTGGAATTTTGTTTGCATTTTTTTTTAAATTTATTTTTTTGTTTCCTTTTCTTATTGTAAAACCTTGTGTATCATAAAACAAAACAAAACAAAAAATCGACTGTCTTGTTGTGATTACAGATTAGATCAACATGTGATCTCACTGTAATTGAATATAAGTCATATATTCACATATCAGTTTCAAACCTTGAAGTTGAATTAGATCATAGTGATAGTGATACTTGTGTCATGGACATACATCTAGATTGAAAATGTATTGTCTTTTCTGTTTGCAGTAACACAGCTTTGTTGCTATGATGACTTTTTTTTTTTTTCCCTTGACACTTGTATCTTCCATACTGTACACACTATACAATGCTACAGATTTTTTGCTCATGGTACTCTGTTTCCTCAGGTGCCATAACCTGCATGGATTTGAGCCATAAAGGTTCTGTCTTGACTGGCAGCAGTGATCGCAGTGTCATACTGTGGAAGCATCAGTTATGATGGCCATTTGGATGAGAAATGGTCATAGCAGCAGATCATTGTCATGGTTGCCTGTGAGTGGCAGTTTTGACTTTCAAATTGGCCGACAGTTGTCATGGCAGATGTAACATGAACTGGCACAAGAGAACAGGATAGAAACTGACACTGATGCTTAACCTTATAGTGTCACTGCTGGAACCTGCTGTTCCAGAAATGATGCTGTTATTATTAATGTTTAAGGAATGATAATTTATTTTGAATGTTATACATTAAGAGTTGTCATATGAGTAATTAATGCCCAGCTTATCAGCTATTTACAATACAGTATGCTGTTTGGAAGGAAACTCTAGTGACAACTGTGATGTTCTGATAAATGAGCTAATGGGCCCCTTGACATTTTTGGGGCTAAAGGACAACACATGTTATGGTAAGAGCTGCATTGACTCACTCAGATGGCAATAATTAAATGGAGTGGGGGATGGGATTTATTAGAGGAGATAGATGATAAAGAAATATTTCATTAAAACTATGTCATCATTACTTTACAGACTAAATACAATTTATGGCTCATGAACAAAAGAACTGTTAGATAATCATCATGAAAAAAAAAAAAAGAAATGTGCTAAAGATGTTATGTTTTAATTCAGTGAAATCACATAGGCAAAGCTCATGAAATGAATCGTGCTGTAGCAGTTTTTTGCCTGAATGTCTCAAAAGTGCTGAAAATGACCAATACCATTATCATACAGTGGTGATAATATGTTGTAAGTTTAAAATAATGGATGGCATAATAATGACTTTTAGGAAATGAAAATAGTTATGATAAGCTTGGTTGCATCAGTATAGGGCAAAGAATTGGTAGGAAAAGATCTTCATGAATAAAAGATATTGTGACCAATCATCATCATAGGCAGAGTATATGTTGGAATTTGAAGCACAGGGTTAGTATAAAGTAATGGATACATTTTTACTAGTGCTAGGATTTGAAACAAGAGCAGTGTGCATATTCAAAGTTTGCCTCCATCAGTGTGGATATCAAATTGATGGTAACTGGTAGATCTTTTCAAAGAGAAATATTTAGCTAGTTTCGTTATTTCCTGTCACTCCCTTGGGCACAGGGGTTCAGCAGTCTTCCACTTTCTTTGGCAGTGCCTGGCAATTTTCTCTGCTTCCAAGCTTGTTGAGGGCATCTTCCTTTTCTCTCTACTTGTGGACTGCAGTCGATAGTCTGTTGAATGGTATCCATTAGGTTCTTTCTGCAAAAGAAAGATATTGATGACTGTTATCATCTTCATCATTGCTCATCATTTTTCAGAAAAAAATTTCACAGACCAGAGACGTCCACTCACCCTGATCTTCAATTACCCTTTCATTTCATAAAGTAATGCTCAGTTTCCCATTGTTATTGAGCCCTCTCTCCCAGAGTCAGGGGCTATCCCATTGCCTGCCCTCTTGCAGATTCAGTCCCAAGATCTGTCTAGTGATGTTGTCTTTGGGCTTTCTCACTTAAGGTCCTCTCCAAGGTTGTCTCATCTCACCTGTCTCTTTTTCAACAGATGACAGTAATGGTTTACAGAAGTAGTGGTAACACTTGCGCTTAACAAAGTTTGTCTCCAAGTATGCAAATTGATAGGTGCAGTCAATTCATCTACTGACAAGATAAATATATACATAAGATAAATGACAATCAGGTTTAGTTGGCAGATTTCGTGTGTCCCTTTTTTTTTTTTTAATTTATTTATTTTATGTCATACAACAAAATGTAGATATTTCTGCTATGCTAAAAGACTATCTGATCATATGGCAGATACAAACAGAGGCAGATTCGGTTTCGGCATATATTTCGCTTTTCAACCTCCAGCAGAAAGTTATCTCAGGCAGATGCACGTATCTTTCTGCTTCACACATCCTGTGTTACTCTATATATACTTTGACCAGCTTTTTAACACGTAAATGTACCCACCGTGTAAGGCACAATATAGTTGTTGTTGTGCTGATGTGCCATTGAACCCCAACACAACCAACCAAACCTATGAATCTATTGTAATAGAATTGATTTTATAATAATAGTCCTACCTGCCTGAACTTTTATACGTAAACTATAAATTTAGCACTTTAGAAAGCACGGTAGTAACCTTTTTCATTTTTTATTTCTTTCTTGTTTTGTCTTCTGTGACCACATGTGAAAGTGCATAATCAATCATCTGTATAAATTCTGTTCAGTATTTCTGAGCTCCTTTAATGGATATCAGAGTATATTTAGGCTTTCCCAGATTTTGTGATGTCCGTGGTCTGTGTCAAAGTGTCAGATATGTTGCAGATCCAGTTGAGTGGAATCAGATGTCACAGGAAGCTTTTTTTTAAAGAAATTTGGGTTTTGCTGCGAGTTTTCTTTGAACACTGTGGATATAAGCATGGAAGAGTCATGCTGAATAATTTCCTCACCAAAGTTCAGTGTATCCATTTCCTTTTTCAGTCGCATCCAGAATCTCTACATGACACATTTGACATCTGATTAAAATCACCTGGTCACATGACATTTCATTCATATCTTTGTTAACCAGCTCACTATGGGAAAATACATATATAGTATATGATACATTCACGGTCAACTTTATGTTCTATATACGTCTTTCAACCTTCTGATGGTGGTTATCGATATTCGGTGAACTGCCACCCACCGCCCTATCTTCCCCTTTGATCCTATGTTCTTATCACCGGCCAGCTTTTCACATCTGTATGTAGAATCATTTGACAGGTGACACAAGCTGATGATTGGTACATGAAATATTGATGAGAGCCCAAATTAGGTGTATCATGTGCTTCATCATGTGACAGCATATAACAATGGATAACAATCGACACTTCTGATAGCCTGTGGAATGGGTGCTGATTGGCTTAGGCATAGTGGGTGGGGTTAGCAATTGATGGAACCTGGAAAACCGATAGCATCACCAATGGTTAGCAGTGAAATGGTTAAATTACTAGCAGTTTTTAGTGGCCTTTGTAAACATTCCATCATCTCATCATATGCACATTCTGATTTATATGTCTGTCTGAGCAATAAATCATCCATGGACTCATTTGATAATCAACCCATAAAACAAACAGTGATATTATAGTAAATGTAGTTATATTTGTTGCATATATCTATCAAAAATAGAACCACTGAAGGTTGGAAGAAGATGAGAGCATCAAACAAAAGAAAGCAGACTTTTTTTTTTATGCATTTGCTCGATTATTCTCAAGTCTTATTCATTGTATAGTAGTATATTTCCACTCTGTCATTACAAGCATTGTCTACTGTTTGGAGATATTCAGTGTTTGCCCCCAGATCTCATAGATCTTCATCCATCATATTTGTCTCTGTCAAATTAAATGCTAAATAATAATAGTAACAAATGACATGAAGAATATTTTTAACATATTGTCAGGGAATACTCACTGTTTATGGATATTTTTTTTAGGATCTCAGACTCAGAGATCAGGTTCCAGTTTATATGTCCCAGCCATTGTTAGTGCTGAATAACAATTTTAACAACAAATTGTGAAGAATATTCTTAACATTCCTGGGGATATTTCGGTGTGTACAGGATTTTTTGTTCATTGACTCCCTGTGTTGTCATTAGTGTAACTGAAGAAATGTGTTTTGTCATGATAAAATTATTTCAAGATAAAAAGAATTTATTTGCCAACTCAGGCTATGCTGTTTTGCACCTTGTAATATTCCTGTCTTTTACTCACAAATACTCAAGAGTTGGTATAAAATGAGATTATTGTTGCCTATAACTTCCTGAATTTCTTTATCGATTCTTCTTTGTTTTTTAGGAAGACTGAACCTCATCTCAGTCATTTTGTGCACTGTCAAACACTTGTTCTTTTTATTTTCTGTCAGTATGAACTTAGATGAAATTTGTCATCCAGAATTCATTGATTTCACTGATACAGGAAAAAGAAACTGCTGTTCATTGTCATTGTGCTTAAAAGTTGACTACTATGGGTGAGGAGGAGAAATTGCCTTATAAGTCTGTGGCTATATTTTCTTTTAGTGCTGAGTGATTCTATAAATGTTTGTGGATTTAACATTAGTGAATGAGACTAAGAATTAGTGTAATGTCAGTGTTGTAAAGGTATTGTGTCAATATTGTGGAAATAATACATGAATGCACTGTTTATATTGAATAGTTAATGTTATACAGAATATGTATATGTGAAGTTCTGTGATAACTATGACACACGTGCTTGACACAAACATAATCATCGTGTATGGATATTTACACACTGTCTGCAAGGATGATTTGTTGATCTCAAGAGAAAGAGATGCCTTACTGTTTTCAGTCTTTCATAAAATAATTTATCAAGCATATACATGTACTTATAATCAAATGCTAGATTTGCACAATGTTAGAACTGCCAATATTTGTTCACATTGATGTAGCCTTATCATATATGTATATTCATGTTTTGGTAAGATGAACTGTAACAGAGCACACACTATTATGTCAGAAAAATATTGAAATATTTTCACACCTCCCGTTGCAAGATTCTGTTTGGTACACTGATTCTGGTATCAAAGTGAAGTATTGATGTCATCTTTCTGCCTTATGGTTTTAATGTTTCATTGATATGTTTCTCAGGAGTACTACTCACACAGTCTATCGAAAGGAAATATTGTTACAACACATAAAAGAGACAGTTTCACCTAAGAGTTGTGGTCATTCTGTCCCTTGAATAACCTGCCAATGGCAATTCTTGGAAGGTCTATTTCATCCCAGATAATTGTGGCTGTCTGTAAGTCTGGGCATAACCAGTCATGGCAATCTGTTCAAATGATCATGATGCCATATTCAATCATGTAGTGATGATAACCAAGCATTTTTAGCATACAACCAGTCATGGAATTAGTATTCATGCAGATTTCACAGAGTTTTGCAGCACTTCTTCAGTGGGAGAAAGAGCACGTTCAAATTGTTTTCCTGTAATTGTTCTCCTTTCTCACACTGTTCTTTCTTTCTTTTTCCCATCATTTGGTGACTACTGCCTATTACAGTTAGATTAATATTATGCAACAACATCAGAGAGTTAAGCACAATTCAGAGCTGGTCATCAGACTCTGATCCTATTCTCAACTCAAAAGCCCAGTAACATCTGGCAGTGAGTGCTGAGTGCAGTGAGCTGGCTTGCTCATCAATTTCCTTCCTGTTTTTGCACAGCACTTGGAGACTGGAGAGAAACTCCAAGAATGTCATTTAAATCCTGTAGAATATTGTTTAGCCAGTTGTATCAGTTGTATAAACTGCTGTAGGTTTTGCTTTGCTGCACAAAGAGAGCATTACAATTTGCTGCCATGATAGCTTTATCCTCTGGAAATTAAGTTATGGATGTCATTTTTTAGCTGAAAATCCTCTATCCAGATTCTGTGTCCTTACCACAGAGTTAACAGTGTAGTTATCTTGAATGCCTTGCCTCATTGTGGGACATAATAGATTGATATGCTCAAAAGAAAGACAATTTTGTTTTGAACTGGTACTAACTTATAAATAAAAACACACTTTCTCTCCTTCATTGTAGAATGACCAACAAATCATGGTTGTAGATAATGTGAAATAGTATGAGACATAATTACTAAGAGAGGCAGTGGTATTTATATGTACTCAGTCATTGATTAATCTCTAACTTCAGATTCTTGTCACTGCTTTTCTCTGTGATTATTTGATTTTGCTTTACAAGTTGCACATACAGATATATATATTACAAAGAGAAAAATAGGGCATTCTCACCCATGTTACAATACCTTTATATAACTTATTATATCATCCTCTACATCATTTCTTTTATGATGTATGAATTTCAAATCAAAATGACATGAGAGTAAATGTAATTGTTAGAGCTGCTGTTGTTTTTGCTTCAAATGATGTCCATTGTTAGAAACAATTCTCCTTCATCTTGCCTTTTTTGAAGTCTTTCCAATGTTTTCTTCACATGAGTGATTCCATTACTTCCTTCATTTAATTTGAATGTGTCTTTGCTTTGCTTCACATTTTGTCTTTTCATTCTCTCTCTCCCTCTTTTTTTTTTTTTTTAGGGGAGGGGTCTGTCTGAAATTCACTGTAGATAAAGATTTTTTGTTCTTTTCTATTCAGGCATATTGCCCTCATGGATGGGAAAGATCAGCATAATCAGAGGTGTTTCGTACATTGTTGATGTCAGTGAAATTAGGGATGTTAGTAAATTGTAGTACCATGTCATTTGTGTATGACTCTTACTACAAAGTTGATTAAAATTGAAGCAATCTTTATTATGATCAACTGATTTGACCTTTCATCTTTTTTTGTTCAAAGGCATTCTGTTGTCTATTTTTCAGCGGTCTATGATTCATAGGCCATGTTAGAGAGCGTATAATTGTTTGACTACTACCCATAGTACAAGATACATCCAAAAATTTGTCTTTCATGTGCAAGAAAACATACAATGTATATCCATGCTAGCCAACTACCAATCACCTTTTCTTCCACACATGATCTGACGTTCTAATCACTGACCAGATGTTTTCATCAGTATGTCAGATCTTTTGATAGATGCCAAAAGCTGAAGATTGGGGGATGAAAGCCTAAATCAGGCATATGACCTGTTTCCTCAATGTAACATTGAAGAACAGTCAATACATCTGAATACTTGAGGGGAATAAGATGGCAGATACTGATTTGCGAAGACAAGTAAGCAGGATTGACTGTGGGTAACAGTGGGGGGTAGCAGTAGACTGAGCAAGTGAGATTGACCTTACCATTATCTTCCAGCTCAGGACCACAAAATTGGCACAGTGGTGAAATGGTTAATATTCAACTTCTAAAGGTATAGTAAAAGTACTTTTATTCTTATTTCTAATGCATTGTAATTCCAACTTTCAATTAATTTCAAATTACACATAAATGACATCTAAATATTTATCATGTAAAGAGTTACTTGAATTTAAAATTTTGAAACAATAAATGTTGAAATAACTGAAATTTGACAGTATCTTTAACAAAGCAAATGTCTTCAAGATTGAGATGGGAGCTCTGCAATATAGTAATGTGTGTGCAATACGTATTGTTGTCCACATGTAGTATTCTTACATAGATTTATGACTGTTAACATTATTCATGATAACATTCCGTAGTACAGCAGACCACTATAATGGTTTTTGTGAAAACATATGGTAAAAATCTATATATGGGACTATCTTTGTCATCTTTAGGTGCTAAGATTATTTAAAACTCCTTAAAATTAATGCAAACCATGGAACACCCATACAACACAAATAAAAACAAACTACTGAAGCAACTACAGGTTTACAATCTTTATTACAAAATGGTCAAAAGAAAAAAAATATGAGGTGTTGATTTGGAAGTGATATGTATGTAGATATTTACATGAATGTTCTGCTATGTAACATGCAATGCAGTTTGACATTCAAAGGTTTTGTGTATATGTAAAAAGACACATAAAAAAAAAAAGAATAAATAAAAATCCAACACCTGCACCCACGTCATGTTTTTGCTGCTTGATTGTATAAAAAACAGATTGACAGGGTCAGAATAATCAGGAAGTACAAGTCATCATGGCTTTGCTCCATTTTACAACAAAAACCACTTAAGATTAATATATAAAAATTGCAAGTAAAAATCTCAAGACTGCCTTAATTAGGCTTGAAGATACTGTTTTTTTTGTTTTTGTTTTTTTAAAGAAATCCATAAAAATCATTTCTGTCAATTGGGTGTTTTATGTCTCATGATTACACTGACTTATATCTTTAAAAAAAAAAAATGACTAAAATTTGACTTAACAGTTCTTTGGGGGATTCAAAATAAAATACATTATTGAAGAAACTTTGAGTAATTTACAATTCCCATTGTATATCTTTAATTGTAAATGCAGCCTCTGTTCAAGCAAATGAGAATTTATTTTTGTGCGTTGTTTTCTTTCATTTTCCCTACCATATTTTCTGTTTCATGAAGTTTTGGATTAAACAGCTGAAATTATACTCAGCAAGAAGAATTTATCATTATTAATTCATGGAAAGATATGGTTCACCATTACTGTATTATACAAGGCTACTGATTCATTATATGTCATATACTCTGTCTAAACAATTTGTGATAAATTTGGGAATGAGATCACATCAGTATGCTACATTTGCTACATACTAATGCATATGTAAACATATACAGTTTGAAAATTTCAAAAGTAGATATCTTTCTAAAAAACTTCTAGTTACTTTACAAGCCCAATATTCACAATGTGAAAGAAAACAGAAAAATTAAAAAAAATATATATATTTTGCGTTACTGAAGATCATGCTAAACCTGAGTGACTAAATAAATTCATATTCATGTCCTCATCTTATCATGAACACTCTCTGCAATTTCTCAAAAGAAAAAAAAAAAGGTCAAAGTATCTGAGCTTTACAAATGCATTACATTGACAATAGTACACTGTAAAAATATTCACATGTAACAAAGTACATTCATTACTGTTGAAGACACACTTTTATCATGGAAAATATTTGCATGAACTGTAAACAAACAAGAAAGTAACACAACTTTCCTGCAAAGCCGTTGATTAAAAATGACAACACATTATCATGTATGTCACTGTAATCATATTTGTTTCTCTATAACACCTGGAAGGCTAGTATGTGAATATGTGAAAATTATGCAGACTATTTACACTATATTTACACTCTAAATAATTTTTTTTTTCATGAATATCAATGAAAAACCTATTTTTGTTGAAGAATTTTTTTCACACAGATGAGAGTAAAACATGCTGCCAATTATATACATCTACATGTAATTTATTCTTCCTTTGTCTGAACTGAACAACAAACTTGAAGCACTTTTTTGTTTTCACTAATGCATACTGCATTTATTAGCCTGGTAGAAAAGCTAAAGAAGCCAAGTGAAACAAATCAAAATAATAAATTGCAGGTGAAACTTAAAACGTTTCACATCAAGTTTATTAAAATGTGAAACGCATTGATTTCTATATCAAGTCTTTACTGGCCAAAATTGAAAAAAAGAAGAAAAAAAAAAGGGGGGAGAGCAATTTTTCAACTGGATTATGTAGTAATATAAACAATCAGTTGTTTGTCTTTTCACACATACTTTAAATCAAATGTTTCCACCATTTATGTTATTAACAGATAATCATATTTTACATCATCACAAAACATGTAAGTAATTATAATAAGGTAATAATGGCACTAGCATAATTACAGTTCTTTTTTCTTAAGCAGCACAAGATAGCAATATCATGATGATTGACGTTTAAAGGTTCCACTGAATCTTGTTTTTTTTCTGTGATAATGTATCTCTTTTTCAAATTAATAAAATGAGGTCCCAAACTTTTATGTTTGTTGTAGTTGCTTTGATTTACATGTAGATCTACATGTATACTATTTTGGTGTATTGTTGAAGATTTTAAAAAATGTAAATGCAAGCACACACGAAGCTGTTGAAGAGCAGAATAAAATCCTTCCACTCTACACTGTCACTTCATGCACAAACATCCTAGCAAGTTTCCCTCACTAAGTATCAGAGATTCACTAATAATTCAAAAGCTCTATAGCATTTTTACGTTCAATTTTTGTCTTTCTCTTCAAATTCAGCCACAGTAACATAAATCACACATTATGCTTCAACGAAAAAAGTATATGTATATACAAACGAGTCTTGACATTTACAATGTTGAGGAGATGGCAATTGTATGAAAAGTACCTTAGAAAATCTTGGCAATAATTGGCAAATTGAGCGTCTCTAAGATAAGATTCAAATTTCCCACCCTACTGAGTTTACAAAATATCACAAGTGACCTGACCGAGAAGAGGACTCAATAAATTTTTACCTTGATCGTCCTTATTCCTTGGCAAAAATGTAAGGTAATTCCTTTGGCATATCTAAGATAAAATATGAACAACATTTTGTTGGCACTTTATCATCACCTGATAATTGTAGTCTTTGCTGTTTTCATTTCATTCCTACCAAGTTTAGCTGGAGTAAATTTCTTTTATTAGAGAAATCTTCATTAGGTTACTGTATATATGAAATGGTTACAATGATTCACCATGCAGCCTAAATATTTAGCACCATTTTTTCATTAAAAGCACATTAGAGCAGTGCAAACAATAGGCTTAATAAAAATACTCATCATTTCAGCTATTACCATATTGTTCTCCTTACAAATTGTTTTATTGTCATTGTTATTGCTTCATATAGAAAAAAAAAATCTCTTTTTCTACCCACAGCAAACATATGCTGACTGTACGCAAGAACAGCATTTTACATTCAAATAAACTGCAAACTGTTCACATCTTTCTCCTTTAACATTTTCATGACATGTAAAATCCGGTTACAAAACTGTTTTTTTTTTTTAAGGTAAAATTTCACAACAGTTTATGGCAGCAGTCTTCCTTCCAAGTTCCAACACTGTTCCTCCCTGTCGCTGTTTCAACTATTTACACTTGTACCAGTATTAAAACAGATCAACTGTCATATCATTGTCACAAAGCAATGACAAACACATTTCTATAGGTTGCAACGAGAGCAAACAAAGGGCACATCATCAACATGTGGTGGTGACTCTGTCTTTTGTTGTTATTTACCGTTACCCATTATGCAATCTACATGAAGACGGGGGGGGGGGGGGGGGGGGGAAAATAACAGATGTTGTAGCAGGTCCATGGGTTTGGTCCTGAGCCTATTTATCTCACCTAAAAAAGACCCCGAAGGAACAGGCACTGTTGTCCAAAGCAATGATTTATATCAATAACTTCAACAAAGAAAAAAAAAAAAGGAGTCTTTGATACAAAAATTCAGCTTTCTCCCAAATGTAAAAAGTGGACACATATGTATGTGATTTTTCCCCTTTGTCTTCAAATATAAGTGCATATTATTACTCTCCTGCAAACATACCTGCAAACATACAACAAAAATATCATGAAATGTCACATAAACATAAAAATTATATACATGTAGATCTAGCACTATCTATGTCCCCTTCACAAAAGTAAGCCTAAAAATATAACCAAAGTAATATGAAGACATCTTGTAGATTAAAATCCTAACAAAGCATTGTTGTATCATTACCCATGTTAAATTGTGCAAAATTAGAATGTACTTGTTCTAGCTTGACTAAAACTGTTTGTGGCATACAGTAACGGAAGTCGTGTAATTACATGAAAATTTGTTCACAGAATTCCGCTCCACTTGAACCAGAAGCACTAATTATGGAGTGTGAAGTTATTTTAGACTGTTTAGAAGTGAGCATGAGCTTGTTTTTCAAGTTTTCAAAAGCAGAATTGTTTTATTTGTAATTCCCTATCATGATGCAGCTGGCACATCTAGCCAAGAAGGAATTACATGTATAGAAAACATCAGCTCTGTTAATTTTTTTTTTTTAGACATTAGAACTCACAAAGTTCACTAATAATGAATAAGTTCCCAAAGAAACCCACAACTATGTGGAATTCACAAGAATTTCACTAGTTTCATCGGAAAAATATGAATTCAACAGAGCTTGCTTCTCAACCAAAGAAGGAATTCTTGAACTATGTTGAAAAAAAAAAAAAAAATTAAAGAAAAAAAAAAAAAAAGAAAAAGAAAGAAGAATGATGACTAAAAGAAGGAATACATTTTCTTCGCAACTGCATAGCGTCATCTTTTGCCTAATCAATAGAGAGAAATCTTCAAAGGGGGAAAACAGTCTTACAATCACACTTGAAGCATAGACAAAAAAATTTAACTTCCTAACAAACACACTGTAGGTGAGCACACATTTTTACAGTCATAGAATTAACATCACTATGAAAATCAGACGATTGAAAATACAGAGATGAACATTTATAACCAAAACTTTCAAGTATAATTTGATATGTGAAAAGAAAAATAAATTCAAGAACGCTATGAAAATTGACTTAAAAAAATGATCAACTGCATCAAATAGTATGCCACATACTTCTTCTGTTTTTACCTTTTTTTTTTTTGAGTCCTTTCAATCAAGAGAATTAATATTTTAACATGACAATGGAATCCATTTTTCTCATGCACAGCATAAATGGAAAGTTAATATACTTAATATACAAATATGCACAATGGAATGTATAGCAATGGGACAGGATCTCTTTGTTCAAGGCTTATTGAAGTTGTAACAAAACAAAGATTTATGAATTATAAAACTGTTTCTGTTTGCTGCTTGAAAAAGAATGAATAAAAATACCTGTAAGAAATAAAGTGCCGTGAAATACTGGAATGCTTAAAGAAAAAGGAATGTGTTTTATTATGGCGTAGAAAATGTTTGTACAATATACATATCTTCAAAGAAAAGAACAAAATAACAACTCAAAGTACCTTATGGTAAAGCATGCATATTTGCTGTAAGAATTCACCCATACACAACAGTATTGTATATCTTCATTCATAAAGGGCCTTATGAAAAAACATGAGTGCTGTTATCCCAGAATCTTTTTTAAACTGTGTCAGAAAAAGCTTTCATTCTTTTGATTGACACTATGGAAGAATGTGTGTGACCTGGATGGTATTCTTGAACTCTTGACTTCAGTATCAACACAGATAACCAAAGATCTTAGCCAATTTCTGAAAATTAATTGCATGGATGTAAACTGGTGGGCAAGGTTCTCTTTGAAGAAAAGAGGCAAAGGAAATTCGTCAGAAAGAATTCTTTCTGTTGGACACCAGTGAATAATAAGCTTCCATGCAGATGGGAATTTTGAAATTTATTCAACAGTTTGGAATAACTAGCCCTTTTCCTAGACAAAATGTGAGAGGTAGGAGACTGACTCTTGCTCATTTCTAATACTATGATATATGTCTCTCAGTTCCAATACCAGTAATATACTTGAAATAAGGCAAAAAATGATGATAATAACATGTAGACATCTATTTCATTTCTTACCAACTACTTCATTTTTAGTTTTCATCAAAAAATTGATGCCATGGTTTTGAGCAAGAAGAATGTAAAATAAGGCAATTTAGCTGATATAACTTGAGCTCTGAAGAACTCAAACTAAAAAAACACGAGGAAAATGAACAATATTTACTACTAGTAATTTAACTTTATTGAAAAGACTGACAGAAGAATAGACTATCACTGCAGCTGCCTATAATGAGTGATATCACTGGTAACTTGGATGGCCAAGAGGAAACCCATAAAATGTGATGTTATGGTCCTTCAGGCTGATGATTTAGATGTGATGGTAGGTCCCTCAGCCTCTAAAACAGCCTTTGTTGCCTGAATGATGACAGGAAGCAATACTTTCAACTGTCCACAAGCCAGAACCTAGGAAAAGGTGACCAGTAGTGATGGTAATGGTAATGATGATGTACTTGCAGGCTGATAGCTCTGGAATTTGTAAAAATAACTCTGCCAGTCCTGTTCACTACTCTCATGGAAGTTGATGAATTTTAATTTAAATGAATGGTTAAAAAAAAAAGTATAGAAACTTAACAAATGAGTTTTTCAGTTGGAACTGCCAAGCGCAAATAAATTTTATTTTAAAATCTAATTATGCCAGTCTGGGCTGTTGTTCATCCACAATACTATCAGTGAATTGAATGATCAAAGGCATGCTATATTGTTTCACTTGCTTTGTCAAAAGTGATGCTCTCACCTCCAGAATATCCAGCTTAATTTTTTTTTTAAATCCACAAAAAATTATCATAATGACAAAGCAAGTCAAATTATTCTAATTGAATTTCTGTTGCAAATCAGTGACATAGACAAAGCATAAGAAATAAAGGAGAGATTCATAACATAAGAAAAAAATTAGTTCAAAGCCTATGCACACTTTCTATTCAGAACATAAAGAAAACAAACAGATGGTTCTAATACAAAATGAAGATGTTCAGTTTTTCTATAGTCACATGAATATTGTATGTGCAATAATACATCATTTCTAGCAAAACACCAGAAAAATAAGCACTTTGTTGTTTGATCAAGATGAAATATTATTTATCCACTGGCAACTACATATGCTCAAAACATCCAGAAGTTATTGAATAATCCTGAAATTAGATATGAGAAGTGCTAATTCTGATATGTCAATTAAGTGCAATGTTACTATCATCCAGCTTGTGTGATCAGTTTGTGTGATCAGCAAGTCTTTAAGTTTTCCAAATTTTGTTTGTACATCTCAAAGAACTAGCCATAGCAATGGTTATACTTCAGGAGTGAATACTCAAACTGATGGTGATTCTGTAATTTTTCTACAGTGCATAAAATGTAGATCTTGTCCTGGCATTAATCCACAGTTTCTAAAGTCAAAGAGCAGGATTTAAAAATACCTTGTACCATAAGTTTGAAAATGGATAACATAAAGTCTAATTCTCAAGAGCTCCTCTTATGATCCCCAAGTCCATGTAATATTGTCATTATTCGAAAATGAACCGAAAATTTGTGGGAAACATATTTGTCAGGAGAGTCGAAATGCTAAATATAAGCATCCAGGAAACAAATCTTTTAAACATAAAATTATATCGTCCAACCAATGAGAAACTAATTGTGATAAAGAATGATCTTAAGCAGTCTAAATTCAACAAATTTAATGATGAGAACAAAAATTCATTAACCTATATTCCAATACTTGTATCTATACTGTCTCTTCCTTATAGCCAACATCAACAAAAGCAGTTCTTGGGGCTATGTCCTCATACTCAGGCTGGGAATTACTTGGTTCTCTGGTTTTTGGCTTCCAGCGGTCACGAGTGTATCTCTCACGACGATTCTCTGAGCTGCGTCTGCGATCACCTTCATCTACAGCAACCTCAGGTGCTGGAGGTCTCTGGGTTTCAGTTCCTCGTCTAGGCTCTCGCTGTTCTAAGCTGTTATTGTTTGGTCTATTTCTTGGTGCATTTTGAGTTTCTGTGTTTGGCCGGTGATTTTCAAAATTTGGACCAGCTGGAGGAAGCTTTGGTTGGTTCTGGTTTTGAGCACCCATTCTTGGATCTCGGTTATCAATCTTTTCACTTGGGGGTGGTGGTCTTCTCTGATTTGGAGGTGGAGCAACCTTAGACTTTGGCTCTCTACCCAAGTCCTTAGGGGTGACAGGAGGTGCTCTCTGCAATTTTGCATCAGTATCATCAAAAACAGCATCATATGGTGGGGGAATCATCTGTTTTTCCAACTCCATTTGTCGAATTTCCTCTCCCGAAGGAGGAGGAGGCAAAGAATGATCTGAATCATAGTGCATTTCTCCACTCTTAGGGCGGCCTCGGTCCCTTTCAGCACTTCTTCGGCGTTCATTACTTCGTCGCCTTCTTCTATCATCATCATCATCATATGGGCTCCTTCTTCTCTCGCGTCGTCTGCGGTCTCTATCTTCATCATCCTCATCATCAAAAGGACTTCTTCGTCGATCTCTATCATCACTGCCATAAGAGTCTCGGTACCTGTCTCTGTCTCTATCCCTACTGGTCTGACGTCGTGGTGGTCTGTCCAAATTTTGATCTGGATCCCGGCCCTTGTTTTCACTGTTATCTAATTTTTCACGGCTAGCCCTTTCTTTACTAGATCGTTCTCTGCTTCTCCTTCTTCTCTCCCGCTCTCTTTCATATTCATAGTCACTGTCATCACTGTATCTGTCATAGCTCCTTCTCCGTCTGCGCCGATCTCTTTCATAATCACTGTCTTCATCACTATATCTGTCATAGCTCCTCCTGCTCCGCCTACGCCGATCTCTCTCGTAATCACTGTCTTCATCGCTATACCTATCACCTCTTCTATAATCACGTTCTCTGCTCCTACGTCTCCTTCTGCGATCATCATAATACCTATCGTCATCGCTGTCACGATCTCTGTCTCTGCGATCTCGCTCAGGGGTATGCCTGTCTCTGTCAAGTTCTTCTTTATCTAGGATTGGATCTGTCAAACCAAGGGCAGGGTCAACTTTGTCTTTGTTCAAGCTGTTTTGAGAGGTACTGCGTCCTCTGCGGCCACCATTATATGAGTACTGCCCATTTTTCTTGATTGGGTCTCCTGCATCTGCAGTTTGGGACTGTTCTCTACCTCTTCTTGGATTAGAGCGATACGATCTTTCAGACAAATTGTCTGGAGTTTTTCTGAAAAATAAATGTTACTCTTTATTCTTAGGTTATTGTGTGATTACAGAAAATGATTAACATCTGGAAAGGATCTCCTTATTTCTAAGAGTTTGATCCATGGTTTCTACAAAACATCCTTAACCGTTGTAGAAATCATTTTTCACTATATAAAAATACCTGATGGGAAAACTTGAACAGTTAAAAAATTTAGGTTGTCAAAATCGTTAAAACAAATATGTCTGCAATTGAAGTATGATAAATGTCTTACAAGACCTGCACTTTTTTTGTATTTTTTCAGGACAGATTTTTTTTCTCCATTGTTGGATTTAAATATGTCTTTTGGCCAAAAGTCTGATCTGTAGAAAGCTAGCTTTCTTTCTTTTGTTTACACTCTTCTTGAAGACAATTAAATCTTTATGCTGAAATCATTTCATACAGAGACAAGAGGGAATATTTATAAGAAGAGAGAAAAGGTTCACCAGTGTAGACAAAAACTGATGACAGCAACAGATTCTTTGCTATTTAGGTAAGGCTTTGGTGACATATAAACATTATCAAGGCTAGAATAGGTCAACAAATCAGTGAGGCATATCACAATCGATATATAAAATGTATTTTCAAAGTAGTGTAAAGAGAGGAATATACATGAATATACAGGTTTGCCACTACCTTGACAGATCAAAATTTTCTTAAAACATGTTCACGTTGATGATCTAAATGTATAAATAGAGGCCTATATCATGGCAAAGGCTTAGGATGACCTATTTTTTTTCTTTGACAAAGAAATTCTTCAGGCAGGGAGTCTATAGTGACCCAAGATAACACAATAAAAACTCACCTTTTTTCCATTTCAAGTTTATCCACTATATCTGATTCTGAATCCCTTCGTAACATGGGTGGCGCTGTGGCACGAGACATCTTGCTCATGGACTCCTGAGAGTTGTAACGTCTTGGAAAACCCATCACAGGATCAATACTGTATCGATCATCCAGTATGGGCATTTTAGATTCAGATCTCTGCAATGTATGATGCGTGTGACAAATATTAGACACTGGGGAATTTCAATATTCTGAAATAAAAGGAACAAACTTTTGTATGATCTTTTTTTATGCAATGCAGTCACTGTTTAAAAAATAAATTAGCTTTACTTATGTGGCATGAGGATGAACAAAGAAGGACCTGATAATGTCTTTCATGTTTTTGTTTTCAAATAAGTTATCAATGATTGCCCATAAATGCATACAGTGTATGAAAATAAAAAGAGAAGGATAGGCAAACGAACATTATGAAAGATAAAGGCAAAGTGAGAAAGTGAGATAGATCTTTCAAATGCTTTGATGGACCAAAACACAAAGCAAGACAGAAAAGACAAAGGGAGAATGAGAGGTATTCCTTGAATTTATGCCGAATTTTCTATTAATTTGTTCCCAGTGAAGACCTACCACTCCATATTGTGCAGCAGTTCTTCTGTAGGTGATGATAAACCATACCACAATGACGACAGTCCCTAACAGGAGCAGAATACCAATTATAAGTGCACAGATTTCTGAAGTAGTGAGTAAATCACAACCAGCTTCTTCTCGCTCATCTGAGAAGTCTCCACAGTCATCCCAACCATCACAAGTCAAATCATCATGGACACATCGTTGGATTTGTTCACATTTGAATTCTCGTGTATAACATGGCCCTGAAAAGTTTACATGAATAATATAATCATGGCAATAGATTAATAAAAAAAGATGTTAACATACACTTGTAATTCAAATTGCAAATGAAATTTAGCTAAGATTACTTTTTATATTTCATGATATTTCAACAGGGCAAGGAAAAATGGCAGACACTGAAATCAAATGAGTCTGATCTCAAGGACTACTCTATCAAAAAGTCATCTTTGAAGATGTAGGCTATGTCATGGCACAGAGGAATCATGGCTAAATAATTATTTTTTTTATATCAAATTAAGAAATTCTAATTTTTTCTTTCCACTGATAGCAAAAACAGTTTGCTGTCACACTTGTTATACCTGATCACATGAGATATGCATATTTATACTTCCACATAAGAGAAAAGAAGATAGATAATAATGATAAAATTTATATGTCCTCAAAACAAAATTCCTATCACAGTTGTTGTTACAGTAGGTAATGCCTGCAAGATGCGATGGCATTCACATGCATAGAAACAAAAGATATTGTTAATAGCATTAGAGCAAGGCAGATTTAAGAGACATTGTATGTAACATATGTATGAAACGTATGCTACACTGGGCTGTACTGGGTTACTAGGGATTGTTTTTGACCAACCTTACTACTTCCTTTTGCCAGGGATAAATGATGTGGAAGAAGTGTGGCAGTGGGGGAAAAATCACTTTTTTCTTCTCTTCTAATTATTTGAAAGAATGATTAAGGGGGGGGGGGGGGCGCGCCCTGGAGGCGATTTTTTTTCTTCCCCAGGTTATTTTAACCTTTTCCATCG